>PVHP010002386.1:0-91954 GCA_004024765.1 Zapus hudsonius
TCCCCTTGAATGGGAGGTGTCTAGTTAGAGCTACAACCTAGGTGCTATAACTGATTGGTCAGATATGAACCAATCAGCTGTCCCTCTAACTCACCTGGGGAGGACTTAAAACTAGCTTCCTGAGAGGAAGCCGGCCTCTTCCCCCACATGGCAATGGAGTAAAAGGACTGTTGACCCAGGCTTCAGTGAGGTAAGGCCTGTACCCCTACCCCAGCTGATAGCTATCAGCTGGGGTAGGGGGACAAGCTCCAGACTTCTCTCATAAATCTCTCTGTCTCATAAAGGGAGCTTTCTATTATCTTTTCTTGGGCTGCTTATTTAGATAAATAATATAAATTCTGTTAAACTCTCTGACATGTGCTCTCCCCACATGGGTGGCAGGAGAATTCTGTAACTTCCCACATGATGACTGGGAAATTTCCCCATCCAACTCCCCCTTTTCCTAATCTACTAAATTAGAATAAATGTGTAATTAAAATTTAATTCTGTCCCTGTGTACAATTCTTTGACATTAGAGGACAAGAACTCAGAGTAGGAGGAGGGGGAAGGGAGGATTCCAAAACTCTCCCTCTCTCCCCGTGTTGCTTACGAATATTAATTATCATCAACCCGTAACACCACCTTGAAAAAAAAAGCCAAAAAAAAATGGGAAAGTCAACATAGACTTTTGGCTCTAAAAATTATGTTTTCTAGATCAATCATTACTAAATTTGGTTTCACAGCACCAGCAGTGCAATTATTATCCCAATGTTTGGTCTCTATCAAAAGGAGACTGGAGATGGGGAGGAAGCTCTGTGTTAGAACATGTGCCAGGCCCTGAATATGTCCCCAGCACTGAAAAGTAAAAACAATGATCTCCCAACTCTTGGGTGGCTTGGAGCAAGAGGAAGCAGGGTCACAGTGAAACCATATGTCTTGCCAAAACATGGATGCGGGCTGGAGAGATGGCTCAGTGGTTAAGGCACCTGCCTCCAGTGCCTAAGGCCCCGGATTCAGTTTCCCAGTACCCACATAAGCCAGACCCACAAGGTGGTGGCCTTGGTGCTCTCTCTCTCTCTCTCTCTCTCTCTCTCTCTCTCTCTCTCTCTCTCTCTCTGCTTGAAAATGAAGAAATAAAATATTTTTTAAAAACCATGGATGCCAGAAGCCATGCAGAAGGGCAAATCAACTTGCTTAACCATCTCCCATTGTGAAATGGAGCCTCTCCAACAAGAAATGTTATTATTAATATAGTTAATTAGAGCCAATTGATTCTCTGAAAGGTTATGAGTTTATTATACCCTGAAAAAATATTAACATAAATTATACAAAAGGCAATATAGTATAAAAATATGTCTATAAGAGAGTGTGTTTTATTAAATTGAGTTTAATCTACAGACTGTGTTTACTTACCTATTTTTTGGGGGGGTTGAGGTAGGGTCTCGCTCTAGCACAGGGTGACTGGAATTCAGTATGTCAACTCAGGCTGGCCTCAAACCCAGGGAAATCCTCTTACTTCTGCCTTCCAGTGCTGGGATTAAAGGTGTGTGCCACCATGCCTGGCTCTTTACTTACTTTTATTAAGTTTATGTCTATTTAAAAAGTATGGGTAAAGCTGAGCAGGGTGACCCACACCTTCAATCCCAGCACTCAGGAGGCAGAAGTAGGAGGATCGCCGTGAATTCCAGACCAGCCTGGGACTACAGAGTGAATTCCAGATCAGCCTTGGGCTAGAAAGAGATGAGACCCTGCCTGGATAAAGCAAACAAATAAAAAAGTAAATATATACTTTCTTTTATCTCTTGTGAGTAAAAATGGTGAATATTAAAAAAATACTGTGAAATAATCACAGAAGCTATAGGCACTATACAAAAGGCAGGAAAAATTATCTTTTTCAGTTTTCACACAACAGAGAAGATAGAATTTAATGTTTACTCACATCAAGTGATCTCATAGAAGAAGCAAAAAGGAGCAGAGATAAGGGAGCCAAGTGTTATCTCAAAGTCTGGCTCTGTGGCCCAGGCTGGTCTCAAACTCATGACAATCCTCAAGCTTCAGCCTCCCAAGTACTGGTACTATAGGTGTGAGGCACCACACCAACTTCCAAAAATTTAATTTCTTCAAAATTTTGACATTTTAAATTTTTTGTAATTTTTGACATTTTTTCATCATGAGCTTTCTTATTAATTTTAAAATTTAAAATCATGTGCTGAAATATTTTTGTGAAAACTGAACTTTTGTGTAAATCTTTTAAAAATATTTTTATGTACTATTTGCAAGGGAGAGAGACACACAGAGAGACACACACAGAGAGAGAGAGAGAGAGAGAGAGAGAACAAGAGGCTGGAGAGATGACTCAGTGGTTAAGACTTTTGCCTGTAAAGCCTAATGACCCAGGTTCTATTTACTCCACGTAAAGCCAGATACACAAAGTGGTGCATGCACCTGAAATTTGTTTGCAGTGGCTAGAGGTTCTGGCATACTTATTCTCTCTCTCTCTTTCTCTCTCTCTCTCTCCCCTCTCTCTCTCCTCTCTCTGCTTGCAAATAAATAATAGAGAGAGAGAGAAAGAGAGAGAGAATGGGCATACTAGGTCCTCTTGCCACTGCAAATGACTCATGCATCCAGACACATGAATGAATCACTGGGGAATTGAATCCAGGCAGTCAGACTTTGCAAGCAGCCTCCTTAACTGCTGAGCCATCTCTCCAGCCCCTGAGCTTTGTCTTTTTTCTTTTGGTTTTTTGAGGTAGGGTGTCACTCTAGCCCAGGCTGACCTGGAATTCACTGTGTAGTCTCAGGGTGGCCTCGAACTCATAGTGATCCACCTACCTGGCCTCCCAGGTGCTGGGTGGGATTAAAGGCGTGCACCACCATGCCCAGCCTGAGCTTTGCTTTTTAAAAAAATATTTTTATTTACTTGAGAGAGAGAGAAGGGTAGGCCAGGGTCTCTTGCCACTACATGTAATGGGTACATGGGTACTGGGGAATTGAACCCTGGGGTGGTAGACTTTGTAGGCAAGCACCATCACCTGCTGAGCCATCTCCCCAGCCTAGAGCTTTGTTTTTGGCTCTCCCTTGACGTTATCCCTGAGGCATGAGCCTCACTTGCTGAACAGAGAGGGACAGCAGAGCCTCCCTCAGGAATGGTCTGCTTCCCAGGGCTTCCTCCACATCACGGCCAGCAGCACTGTTCCTGAAAGGCCGACCTGCCTTCAAGGTGCAGCTGGCTTTGAGAATAACCTGGGCTCCGTTGCAAAGCCTTTCTGATTATGGCCTCCATCTCCACATGTGCTGGGCTCCACCACGTCTCACTTGGCTTGAATTCCTTACTTCATGCCTCAGAGCATTTGCACACATGGTGCAGACCTCTCCCTGTCTCCACCCCCACTTCCTTCTCCAGCTGACTTCCTTTTTTTACTTTTTATTGACAGCTTCCATATTTATAAACAATAAACCATGATCATTCCCTCCCCACTCCCATTTCCCCCTCTCAAGCCCACCCTCCATCATATCCCCTCCCCCTCTCAATTAGTCTCTCTTTTATTTTGATGACGTCATCTTTTCCTCCCAGTATGAAGGTCTTGTGTAGAAAGTGTCAGGCATTGTGAAGTCATGAATATCAAGGGCATTTTTTGGTCTAGAAGTTTGCTTTGTAAGCAGTCCTACCCTTCCTTTGGCTCTGCATCTTGGAATGGCTATGAGTTTCTTATGCAATGGACCCTGAGCCTTGGAAGGTGTGATAGAGACATCTCAGTGCTGAACACTCCACTGTCACTTCCTGGTGGTCACCGCCATCTGAAAAAGAGAAGCTTCTAACCTGGCGTGGTGGCGCACGCCTTTAATCCCAGCACTTGGGAGGCAGAGGTAGGAGGATCACCATGAGTTCAAGGCCACCCTGAGACTACACAGTGAATTCCAGGTCAGCCTGGACTAGAGCGAGACCCTACCTCAAAAAACCAGAGAGAGAGAGAGAGAGAGAGAGAGAGAGAGAGAGAGAGAGAGAGAGAAGCTTCTCTAGACAAAAGCGAGAGTAGCATTAATAGAAGGGTATACACTTAAAAAAGTGGTTATGAGGCAGTTTGGTGGGCATAATATATGCATTTAGCCAGATAACAGCAGGCATTACTCCCCCAGGGATCATGACCTCACCCACCTTAGGCTTCTGACTAGGTCTTCAGTACCAGGCATGTATCCCCTCCTGAGGGCCTCCAGTCCAGTTAGAGAGCAGTTGGCCTGTGTCTGAGTCCCCCATTGCCCATGCAGATACACAATGTGGAAGTTAGTGTGCAACAGCAAGAGGCCCTGATGCACTCCCCTTCGCTCTCAGAGAGAGAGAGAGAGAGAGAGAGAGAGAGAGAGAGAGAGAGAGAGAATATGGGCACTCCAGGGCCTCCAGCCACTGAAAATGAACTCCAGAGATATGACCACTGAGTCATATCTCCAGCCCCCTCATAAAAATATTTTTTTGATGTAGCTCAGTGGTAGAGAGCTTGCTTAGCATGAACAAGGCCCTGGGTCTGATACCCAGCATCACTAATTAATTAATGCCATCAAGTCCTTAAGAATTACTTTATTTATATATTTATTTAGGAGAGAGAGGGAGAGAGAGAGAGAGAGACAGAGACAGAGAGAGACAGAGAAAGAATAGGCACGCCAGGGCCTCCAGACACTGTAAATGAACTCCAGACACATGTGCAACCTTGGGCATCTGACTTTCTATGGGTACTGGGGAATTGAACTCAGGCCCTTCTGCTTTGCAGGCAAACACCTGAACTGCTAAGGCATTTCTCCAGCCCAAGAATTACTTTTTGAAAGCCATACAAATATACGGAACAGTCTATCCCTCTTTGTAAAGCCACATTACTATATTCCACACTTTAGGAAAAAAGGAGCATGAATGATATCTAGGCAACATTTACATGCCTTTGAACTCTGGAGAAAATAGTGTGAACTCCATGAAAAGTAGTGTGGACTGTGGGAAAATAGTGTGAACTCTGGAGAAAATAGAATGGGCACCAGGAAAAATTGTGTGGATTTTCTCAAGTTAAAAGGAAAAGATGACTGGGGTTGGTGGTGCATGCCTTTAAGGTAGGAGGTAGAAGGATCACTGTGAATTCACTGGGGCTGGGGGAGTTCAAACTGGTGTGGTCCCTAGGAAAATAAAAGTAGGGTTTCTCAAAGAGCTGAAAATGGATCCACATAACCTGGCTATAGTGCTTCTGGGCTTTTACCCTAAAGACTCTAGACTTTTCTATGGTGACACTTGCTCGATCATCCATGTTGCTGCATCTGTTTCCATAGGAAATGGAATCAGCCAAAATGCCCATCAACTGAGGAATGTATAATGAAGCCGTGGTACATTTATATTCAGCTGTACAGAAAAATGAAACACACTAGAAAATCTTGTACTAAGTGAGACCACCCAGGCTTGGGAGGACAAATACTGCGCATTCTCGCTCACATGCCCATCCTAACTTCTCCTTTTTGATTTCTCTGTAAATTGGAATAAGAGGCAGTGAAGGCTGGTAGTCTAGAAAGGAGCCATGAGGGAGGTGAGAGAGGAGGACTTACGTGAGGAGAGGGGAAAGGCTAACATGAGGTCAGGGGAAGGAAGTGGAAAAGAGAAGGGAGGGGAGCAGAGTTCACCCAAACTTAAAAAGAGGTAGTTTGGCCAAACCCCTCTGTGGAGATGGACAGCGCTGCTTTCTGAAGTCATAGGTTGTTGTAGGAAAACCCCAAGACCAAGTGGCATGCCTCCTAGTGAGTTGGTCAGAAAGGCCACAAAGGTCCCCAAAATTGTCCCGTCCAGCAGGTCCATCAGCGAAAGCTCTAGAGAGGGGGTGAGAATGAGAGGGGAACAAGAGGTGCAAAGGATGGGGCAAGACGATATTCCGATCAAACCCATTTATTTCAAAGCAGGCAGCACTTAAATATCTTTTCACAGGGGGGATGCATGGGCGGTTACTTAGGAATTAGCATAACCAGGTTGGTAGGTAACCTGGCCACAGCAAGGGTCATGTGATCTCTAGGAGGAAACCTGCAGGCGGGAGAAAGTTTGGCAGAGAAATAGGAACTTAGCATTGGTTAGTAGGAGGAAGAACAGAGACCTTCAAAACAAATGTTGACGCAGTTTAAGGCACAATAACAGCTCCCCACACAAAATAATACAGACTCTTGTCATAGCCCTTGGCTGCACACCAGAACTAGGTTGTAAGATGTCATTGCTGAAGACATCACATGTGTCCATCATGGCAGGACCCTGGACACTGAACCGAAGGCTTCATAGTGCTAGTCAGTTGTCATGGTGCCCGAAAGCACTGGGCAGGCTGCTGGGAGAGAAGTCATCAACAGTCTTACTCAATGGAGGACCCATGGAATCACCGCTTGCAACACCGCTGACCAGACAGGCAAAATGTACCTAGTGGTGCAATGGTGGAATGACAGAGAGGTATCAACTGTCCTTTTGATTGGATCTGAGGCCTGCTTCATAGGAGGGAAACCATGCCTGCACTGAACAAAGGCCGTGGCTGAGAAGATCATTGACCTTTGGGGTGAGGGGAGATTCTACTCTTGTCTGACTAAATGGATATGAGGTGCTCATTTATTGTCCCCTAACAATTTATATTTGCCCATAGATTAGTGCTGCTCTCATTACTGACCGGATAAGCTTCTTTTTGTAAAAGGCAAGGGAGCTGGTTGTGGTGGTGCATGCCTTTAATCCCAGCACTCAGGAGGCAGAGGTAGGAGGATCACCATGAGTTCAAGGCTACCCTGAGACTACATTGTGAATTCCAGGTCAGCCTGGACTAGCACAAGATCCTACCTCAAAAAAAAAAAAAAAAAAAGCTATGGATACTCAACTTGCCATAATTCTGAGAAGTGGCTGTTGAATATCGAGGCTAAAAGAGACATCTGTAAACATCCCAAGGATCAGGGAACATGTGGAACATGGGGTGGAAAGAATGTAAGAGCCAAAGGGTGGGGAGAACTCCTTTGGGATACCATCCTCCAACATAAAGTGACCATCCCATTCATGACCTCATGGTGGCTGTTAGCTGTTATCTCCACAAGAACTGAACATCAATATTTTAAAATGGATGATGGAAGAGGTCAAAAAGAGATCAAAAGAACAGAGGGACGATGTGGAAAGCGGAGAAGAGAATGGAGGGGACTGGGATCAAATTACAGAACGCTGATGCATGAAACTCTCAATAACAAGAAAAAAAGTAGAGAAAAGAAAACTTAGCCAGGCGGAGTGTCTCATGCTCAACATCCCAGCGCTTGGGAAGTTGAGACAAGTAAAGCAAAGTTCCAGTGAGGATAATTTTAAAGGAACAACTATGGATCATGTGCCCCTGGGTTTATTATGTGTGGTTGGCCCCGGGGGCATTCTGTTGAGGACGGTGAAAGTCCCTAATTGATTTAGCCTTCTAAATAGCATCTTCTTAAATTTCACCTTAAGCACTTTTGTGGAAATATGTTTTGATTCTGGACAGTTAAGTTCTGCCTTTTTTTTTAAGTTTGACAGATATTGGGTTACTTCATAAGAACCTGGAAGGTCATAAAATAGGTGGTCACCAAAATGGTTTTTAAGTCTCTCTGAGCACCAGGTCACCTATCTGACCTGGGTCTGTTAAGAATCTAGATTGGATGAGACCAATCACCACAGCAAGTCAGATAACCCATGAAAGGTCAATGGAGACAAACACCAACAGTACCCAACACAACCCAAAGCAGAAGTCCAGAAACACTTAAGATCTCAACAATAAAGCAGACTTAAAACTCACCCACCATGACTCAGGGAACTGAGTGGAAGAGGGGGCAGAAAGAATGTAAGAGCCATGGTGGGGAGAATATCCAAAGACATTGCCTCCCTCAGCAGCTATACACAAAGGGGAAGGAAAAATAAACTGGCTTCCTGTGATGCAGTTCATAACCCCTTAACCTACGGACAGATCCAGTATGCGCACGGAGGAAGGACCCCAGTGGGTAGGGGACAGAGAGGAAGGAAACAGGGACACCTTCACAAGATTTGCTCATATATTGTATATAATTATTCATAATAAAGATATTAATTTAAAAGAATCTAGATAGGAAATGGCTGGTAGAATTTTTGTTTGTTTATTTGCTTATTTATTTTGAGGAGAGGGAGAGAAAGATACAGAGTTTTGTTTTCACGATTTTTTATTCATTGATAGAAAGCTTCCCTCTCTGGGTAGCCTGACTCATGAACCCTTCGGATAAACTTTTATTTCCCCTATAACCACGTAAGCTCTGGAGAAGGGAATGACAAGAGTGCGTGTAAATGAGCATGGAGTCCTGTGATGGTTAAGTTTTGATGTCAACTTAACCTTTCAAGTAATCTTGGGTGGGTCTCTGAGGATGTTTACAGGAAGGTAGCCTCTGAGTAGGGGGCAGGATGTAAGGAAGCTCAAAGAAGCTGGAAGTAAACATCCTTTCCTGTGTGGGCAGTTCAGGAAGAAATTCCAGAGACTCAGGAAGCCATTAAGTCTGGGATAGGGTTTGCAAGATCCACCCTAGGGCTATATAAAGGGGAAGAAATTCTCTCCTTGCCCCTCTTGCCTGTTTGCTGTTCTATGTGTGGTATTGGTGATGGGTTTTTCTCTCTGCTTGGACCTGTGAAAGAGGGCCAGCCTCTTTCACTTTTATGAGACTTCCCCTGGATCTGTAGCTTGAATAAATACTTTCCTCCCCAAAACTGTGCCTGGTTTGGAGATTCACCCCAGCGACGTATGGCTGACTACAACAAGTCCAGTATAAAAATCACTGTTTCACCCTGTCATGTCAAGAATTCCATGAGCCACCTCACTGGTACTCTCCAGTACTTTCAGGAACCTTTCCAGGAAACCCAGGCAGCTTTAGTCATCCAGGATAGCTTGTACTGGAGCTTCTGGTCCTTTCTCTCTTCATAGAAACCATTTCCCTTCTTACAGAGGGACAAAACCTGTCTCCTTAAAGTGCACTGGATGCAGTGTTCCACACTGGTGGCAAGCACTGGTCCCTGGGCAGTACTGGTTTTTAATGGGTTATCTTAGTGATCTGTTAGTGGACTTTAGTAATCTACCTTCTAAGGATCCATTGGTTTTCTAGGGACACATGAGCACAATCAACCTTTAAGCCCCTATAACTTTGGATTTTGATGTACTTGTAAGTGATCCTTGTTGGAGCTGTGTTGTTGGGGGTGGGCTTCTGGTGGTTATAAGCCAGCTTCCCCTTGCCAGTGTTTGGCACACCTTCCTGCCGCTGTTTCCAGTGCTGTGGTGGAGGTGATGTCCATCCCTCTGCTCATGCCATCGTTTTCCCTGCCAGGATGGAGTCTTCCCTCAAGTCCGTAAGCCTAATAAACCCATTCCTCCACAAGTCACTTTTGTTTGTGTTCTTTCTACACAGCAACCAGAAAGCTGACCGCAATACCACAGCAAGTTTTACATTTTCCTATAACTTTGTTACTACTGGCTAAGATTCAATTCTCTCCAGCCACCCACAGAAAGCCTGACACTGAAAGTGGTGTAAGCATTGGGGACTCCATTTGCAGTGACAAGAGACCATGGCGTATATATTCACACACACACACACACACACACACACACACACACGCACACACACACGTGTGCACACACACATGCAAATAATTTTTTTAATTACTACTTCCTGGAGCTCAAGAGATGGCTCAGTGGTTAAGGTGCTTGCCTGCAAAGCCTAATGACCAGAGTTCAATTCCCCAGCACCCACATAAAAAGCCAGATGCACAAAGTGGTGTGTGCATCTGGAGTCTGTTTACAGCAGCTTGAGGCCTTGGTGCACCCATTCTCTCTGTCTCTCTTCTATCAAATAAATAAATAAATAAATAAAATATTTTTTAAGGGCTGGAGAGATGGCTCAATGGTTAAGGCACTTGCCTCCAGTGCCTAAGGCCTCGGGTTCAACTCCCTAGGACCCACATAAGCCAGACCCACAAGGTGGTGGCCCTGGTGCATTCTCTCTCTCTCTCTCTCTCTCTCTCTTTCTCTCTCTCATCTCTGCTTGAATAAATAAAATATTTTTTAAAATATTGTTTAAATCACTACTTTGGGAAGTAGGGGGTGGGCAGAGAGAATATAAGAGTGTAACCTGAGAGTACTATGATCAACATGCAATATGTTCATAAAATAAGGTTTTCGGTTAAAAAATGGAGGAGGAATTGTCATTATCAAAGACTAGGAAAGTCAGCACCTATCAGAATCAAGAGAAACGTGATAATCATGCATGCTACCAACTGAGCCACATCCCCAGGCCGCAGTGGGTTGTTTTATATCTTGACTGTGATGGTAATGACACGGTTATGCACAATTACCAAAATTCATTAGATACTTTGAAATGTGTGAATTTTATTGCATGTAATTAATACCTTCATAAAAGGAAAGGAATGGGAGATGTTGCAATTCTCTTATGTCGTAGTATAAGCAGCTGTGGGTAAGTATTTAAGTAGCAGAACAGAATATTTGAGGGGGAGAGTCCCCATCCTCCCCCATATTTATATATAGTTAATGATTGGGGCGGGGAAAGACACTTTCTTCAATGGCATAACCACTAATAAGGCGCCATGCTCTCGTTCATGTTGCTGTAAACAAACCCTTGCCCATACTCCTATAAGCAAAACTAATGAAACTCAATGGGTAAAAAGAAAAGAAAAAGAAGAAAAGTCCAGAGGGCACACCTTCCTGTGTCTGTTTGCAGTGCTGTGATGGAGGTGACATCACCCTCTGCTCATGCCATCATTTTCCCTGCCACCATGGAACCTTGAGTCTGTAAGCCAAAATAAACCCATTCCTTTAAAAAAAATAACCAGGGTTGGAGAGATGGCTCAGCAGTTAAGGGCACTTGCCTCTAGTGCCTAAGGCCCTGGGTTCAATTCCCCAGTACCCACATAAATTAGACCCACAAGGTGGTGGCCCTGTTTCTCTCTCTCTCTTTCTCTCTCTCTCCTTGAAAATGAATAAATAAAACATTTAAAGAAGAAGAAGAAGACAGAATAGTTGAATGAGAATGAGGATGAGGTCAGGGAGGGAACTTCAGAAGCCCAGGCAAGAACAGGCTAGATCCTAACAAAGAGTTAGTGGGTAGAAAAGACCCTGGCACACTCATACTCATTCTCTTTCTGTGTATCTCTCCCATAAAAAAATAAATAAATAAATAAATAAAAAGAGAAAAGAATATACAATTACATTGATAGCATCTTAGAATCTTTATTTTATTCTTTTGATACAGGGTCTCACTGTGTTGTCCTGGCTAGTCTGGAACTCACTATGTAGATGTGATGATTAATTTCTGTTGTCAACCTGATAATAAGTCAAGTAATATATATGTCTCTGGGGTGTGTTTGTGAGGGTGCTTCCATCAAGGCCTTCCTCCAGGGAGGGCACCCCTTTTGGAGTCATATGTAAATAGGTTCCAGGAATACACAGAACCATTCTGCCTGGCTTCCCTTGCTTCTTGCTGGTGTGTGCATCTGCCCTGTGGAGGCCTTCCTTCATGACATCAGAAGCCAGCTTCGTTAACCTTCATGTGACCTAGAGAATCCTCCGGGCCCTCAGAGGCAGATGGGGACTGTTGAGGCCCAAGCCTGTGCTCTGAGCAGCTACTGTGTTCTTGTGGTAGGGGGGCAGGGGGAATGTGATAAAGGGCCCTCACAGAACAGAGAAGACAGCTACGTGTCTGTACACATGTAAGCGACCTTGAAGCTCAGTAGCTTAGGATAATATGTTACTATATTGTGGCCGGGGATGGGGGCTGGAATGATAAGGGGGGAGTGGGGGCTCTGAGGAGGTGAAGAGAAGGAAAACAAGAAATAGCAACAGGCCGCTCAGTGTCCTTGAACCTACCTCCTCCCTCGCCCTCATAGTTCTGCTCTGCCTAGAGATGGAAGTCACCAATCATGGCCAAATACGTGTTTGGTAATACTGTATGTTGTTTATTTATTTATAAGCAAACACACACATATAGAGAGAAGAGGTGGGATAGGTGTGCCAGGGCCTCCAGCCAGATGCATGAGCCATTTTGTGCATCTGGCTTTACTAGGGTACTGGGGAATTGAATCTGGGCTCGAAGGCTTTGCAAGCAAGTGCCTTTAACTTCTGAGCCATCTCTCCAGCCTCTGTAAGTTGTTATTTACTATAAATGATATGAAAAACCTTGAATGGGAGCTCAGGCTCTTTGGGAAGTGACTTCCTCTGAGTCTGAACTGCTAAAAAGCTGTTTTCTTATGATCTCTCTGCCTTGGTCTTTACTCTCTCTACATTCTCAGGCGTTACAACCTGCAGACAGCCACTGTAATCTAATAAATCCTCCTTATAATGCATACTCATTCTGTCAGTTCTGCTCACCAGAAGACCCTTAATACAGTCGTCCAGGCTAGCCTTGAACTCGGGAATTTCCTGAGTGCAAGGACTCCAGATAGATGCCACTATGTCTGTCTAGTATCTTTCATCTTAGAGCCCAGAAACAAATCCATGAGTGGTTTGTTCAACAGTAGTATTATAAAGATGTAGAGCATAATGAACTAGTTAATATATGCTGCTGGAAAAAAATTAGATTTCTATCTCAACCAGCCATATAGCCTCATCTTTCCTATAGAGCTGTAAATTCCATGATGTGGGTCTAATCCCCACATCATAGCCCGAGAGCTGAGTTCTTACTAGGTGTTCACCATGGCCTGTTGAATGAAGACTATATGGCTAAAGGTTTCAGGGCTGGAAGACATGCTGTGGGTGTTGGGCTCCTATGACCTGTGCTTTTGTCAAGGGTTGGAGGACAGAGCAGACAGCTGAGCCTGGATCCACCCCCTTCCCTGCTCCTCATCAGCTGAGCTCAAGCACCTGTCAAACTGATGCCTGCAGATCAGAAACTTAAGGCTGAGGACTATGAGGTTGCTGTAGACATCACTCAGTGGCTGGCAGAGCTCTCTTGTTTGTAACCTTGAACTTACAGGAACAAAATGTATGTCTGCTTGCACTTCCTGAGGCTATAATAAAGGGAACAAGGGAGCAGGAGTTGAAGAAGGGGGAGGAAAAATGATGTAGAAAATAAATGATTGACCTCAGATTGCAGATGCATATATTTATCATTTATATATGTAGTATAAATAGATGTAAATATATTATATACATTATGTATGTATATTTGAGTCAATACACACATACAAATATTTTATATATATATAATCACATGCAAAAAATAATTCTGTGATGAACTTAGCCAGCTCTTATGCACATTTTCCTTACAGCTTTGAAGGAGAGAGAGTTGTGTCTCAGTGAGTCACATTTGGCAAAGATACTCTGAACTACTTTCACATATTGATTTGAAGGTTTCTGGAGTGAGGGCAGCCACTGCACTTTGATTCTGGACTCAGCACATCGAAGAGGAAATGAAAAAGCTGCACTGTACTGTGCTCAATCAATCAAAGTGTGTTTTGCCCATTGTATCAGAAACACTGGTGTTTTATACTATTGATCTGAATGAAATAATGTGGCTTCTAAATTCACTCATAGTTAAGGCAGCTCTTTAATACTGTAGGCTTCAGAACTAACAGCAGCAGATGTGCAAATGAGAATAAATCACTTTCAGAAACATCAAACAATTACATCCATTTTTAATGTTGTGAATAAAAGATTTGGTGTCTAATAGATTCACCTATCAAAAAAGCTATCGTGATATTATGTGACGGTCAGCACTAGTCAGTTACCTCCCCTAAGTGATATCTTCACAATTCTAGAATCCTGAAAAAAAAAAAACCCAGATCCCTATAAAGACTGAGTTGATATGTGAGTGCCCACCCGCCATCCATGTTTTTGCTTCCCATAATGTCAATGATTCCTGGCCAACTGCCATTTGAGGATATTAAATGGAAAATTCCAGTAATAAACAATTCATCTGTTTGGAACTGTAGGCCTTTCTGTGTAGCATGATGAAGCTTCCTGCTTCTCTGTCTCCTCCAGAACGTGAGTCATCCCTTTGTTCAGGGTACCCAGGCTACGCTATATGCGTGTGTAGGAAAAGCATGGTGTGTATAGTGTTTGCACTACCTGCTAATTTGAGGTATTCACTGGTGGTCTTGGAGTACATCTCCTTCAGACAAGAGGTGGGGGCTAATGTACCTCTTTGTCATAGTAAATAACTTAATGATTAATTTGAGTATTTATGCAGCTGAAACCTGGGGGTGAAGTTGCATTTGTCCTGATTAAGGTAGTACACTCCTGTCAAAAGCTTAACCAGAACAGACATGTTTCAACGTGACTACAGCTCACATGAAACTTTGCCTTTGTGATTTAAAGAGTTTCCTATTTGACTCTATCATTAAGATATGTAGATAAAATATCAGGCTAGACTTTTATGTCACACTTCAGAGTCTCCAAAATAAGATAAAACATTTTGTGATTCCTTCTAAACAAGCTTTGTCCCAGCTCCTAATCTGTGGTGTGACAGTAATAAGTAGAACTGAGAGTCGAAAGGGTCCAGAGGTTCTCTGACATTAAGAAAATATTTAAAAGAATTTACTACAAAATAAATAAGAGTTTACCATAGGTTGTGTATGCCTTTAATCCCAGCACTCTGATAATCGCCATGAGTTCGAGGCCAACCTGAGACTACATAGTGAATTCCAGGTCAGCCTGGGTTAGAGTGAGACGCTACCTTGAAGAACCAAGAACCAAAAACCAAAGCAAAGCAAAGATTTTACTATGCCTGTTAGTTAACACTTAGCTCTGGGAATGCATTCACAAAAAATGAATTTCAAGGTCTTTCTCTTTCAGTTAGAGAGTTGGTTTTGTTTTTGCTGACTTTTTGAGACACAAGAGAGCAGTCGATGGAAGAGTTTACTCTCAATCCTTGTGGAAATAAGCCTTGCACAGACATCCACAGTGCTGAGCTGGTTCTGGAATGGGTTGCCCAAGTTCTCAATCTCCCAGTTTGTAAAGGACACTTTCATAGCTTCAGCTTCCCTGGGTATTAACTTCCAAAGGAGGACACTTCACCGACAATTCTGCCTCTTCCTCAGAAGCAGGTGGCAGCTAATGCTTAACCCTTCCTCTCAAGTTGAACTGCAAGCATGGGGTCATCCCTGCTTCAAAGCTTCCTCTTAAGACCAGCTGAATCCTCCATTGTGGTGGTTTGGCTCAAAATGCCCCCCATATCCTTACATATCTGTGATTAAGCCTCATAATCAACCCTCAGCTGGTAGAGCCTTTGGTAAGTGGAGCCTTGCTGGAGGAGATGTGTTGCTGAGGGCAACCTGATTGTTATTAGTCCAGCCCTACTGGGTGCTGACTAGCTAGCTCATTCTTGCTACTACCTACCTGGTGATTGACAAGATGTGATGGCCAGCCTCGGCTCTGACATACTTTCCCTGTCATGATAAAACTTCTCCTTGAGACAATAAGCTGAAGTCAACCCCTTCATGCCACCAGCTACTTTGAGTTGGGTGTTTTGTCCCAGCCACAAGAAAGTAACTGCACCACACAGTCCAACTTCACTGCTTAACGTGTTTCTCCTCATCCCCTTATTGGCAATGTTAAATCTCCTCTGATAACCTCTTCCATGCAAATTTCTACCTGAGACTTCTCTTCATCAATCCTAGCCTAAGCCACATGAGGAAATTCTTTGATACAATTAGAGGGAACCATTTTGTACCTTGTAGATTACTGCTTTACTAATTTTCAGTGGCTGGAATGGTTATGATTCCTTCCTGTTTCCCTGTGAATCAGTTTACTGAATTCTAGATACACTATATATATATGTTAATAACAGAAAGGAGCCTAGGATATATGTATACAATCTAGTTTTGGAAAAATAGAAGAAATAGGATTGCCAAATCATAGTGAATACAGGAGTAGTTTTAATTCTTAATTATACCCAATCTCTTTGTGATACAATTAATTGTTAAAATTGAGCGATTTGCTAGCTACAAGTAAAATTTTGGTCATTTAAGGGCTGGAGAGATGGCTCAGTGGTTAAGGCACTTGCCTGAAAAACCTAATGACCCAGGTTTGATTCTCCAAGACCCACGTGAAGCCAAATGCACAAAGTGGCGCATACATCTGGACTTCTTTTTCAGCGGCTGGAGGCCCTGTCATGCCCATTCTCTCTTCTATCTCTCTCTGCTCTCAAATTAATTAATTCAAATAATAAAATATTTTTATTTACTTTTGGTCATTTAAGATATGAGGGCACCATCATGGAGACTCAAAAGTCATCAAAGTGCCGAGAAGTGAGAGTGGAGTATTTAGCACTAAATGAGATCTCTGTTACGACCTCCAAGGCTCAGGGAGCGCTGTGGAAGAGTTGTGGAGTGTCACAGCCAAAGGTTGGGAAGAGTGGTCTGGAATACTGTCTTCCAGACACAAGGTGGCCATGTCACTCATGATCTCACATGGCTGATTCTACCTAGCACTTACCACTTGGCTTAATATGAGAGCAAAAACAAAAATCATAATGTCAAGAGAGAAGAACCAGTTGGGAAAAAAAGAAGGGGTTCAGTGGAGGAGGCTGTGGGATGGGGAGACAAAGGAGGTTGGCAAGAGGGGGTACATTGTATATATGAATGGAGGTTGTTAATATAAAATTTTTAATAAAGTTGGAGATAAGCTGGTAGAGTACCTGCCTGTTTGATCCCCAGCACTGCATAACAGCCATGCTTGGAATACTGGCACTCAGGAGGCAGAGAGATAGGGAGCTCAAGGTTGTTCTCAGCTATATAGCAAGTTCCGGGACAGCACAGGGCTACATGAGACTTTGTTTCAAATTTTTAAAGAAGTGAAACAAGCGAGGCATTGAAAGACAAATACTTGATCATCGCAGTCATTTGTGGGATCTCAAACGCCGATTTTATAGAAGTATAGTAGAAGTGTGGTGGCCCAGGGGCTGGAGAGGATGGTCATGGGGAGCTGGGGGTGATTCAGCTAAACTATACAAAATTTCATTTAGATAGGAAGAAGAAGTTCAAGGGCTGGAGAGATGGCTCAGAGGTTAAGGCACTTGCCTCCAGTGCCTAAGGCCCCGGGTTCAATTCCCGAGTACCCACATAAGCCAGACCTACAAGGTGGTGGCCCTGGTGCTCTCTCTCTCTCTCTCTCTTTCTCTGTATCTGCTTGAAAATGAATAAATAAAATATAAAAAATAAAATATTTTTAAAAAATTTTAAAAAGTTCAAGAGATCTAGTGTAAACACAGTAGTTAACAATAGGCCATATTCTTTTTTTTTGTTTGTTTGTTTTTTTGTTTTTCGAGGTAGGGTCTCACTCTAGCCCAGGCTGATCTGGAATTCACTATGTAGTCTCAGCGTGGCCTTGAACTCATGGCGATCCTCCTACCTCTGCCTCCCGAGTGCTGGGATTAAAGGCATGCGCCACCACGCCTGGCTCATATTCTTGTAAATGGCAATCGAGTAATATAAAGTGATCCTATTACAAAAATGATAATTATGTGTGACAATGCATATGTTAATTGGCTAGATATGGTCATTCAAAGTCTCATGTTGTATATGATAGATACGATTTTACCTGCTAATTTAAAAATTGAAGTTTAAATTTTAAAGAATTCCAGTAATGAAATGAACAGATCTTACGCAATTACATGTTGGTAAAAACCCATCAATCTTTTAACCCTACTAACATGTCAAAGTTTCCAAAAAGTGTTAGTTTCTCATTTAAATATGCTAGAACCCCAATGCCCATCATACATTTGAGGACATCTAACATGGGTGGTAGATTCCATAACAAACCACAGGGAAATGGCGGAAATCAGAAAAAAAAAAAAAAAAAACTAACAGTGAAACAAAATGCATCTTTAGACTATTGAGGAAATATATTGCTTTATAAAGCAAAAAAAAATATTAATGCATGGCTGCTATCAAGAACTTGTTACAGGAGGCCGGGCGTGGTGGCGCACGCCTTTAATCCCAGCACTCGGGAGGCAGAGGTAGGAGGATTGCCGTGAGTTCAAGGCCACCCTGAGACTACATAGTGAATTCCAGGTCAGCCTGGACTAGAGCGAGACTCTACCTCAAAAAACTAAAAATATATATATATTCACAGAATTTATAAACACATACCAGAGTGGGACTAACACGTTCAAGAAATGTTATTATCTGAATATCTGTATCGATAATTATATTGATCTATTGTCTCTCCATATTATATGTCCCCAACAGAAGAGAGGATAGAGTTGAGCGGATCTCCCAAAAGAACAAAAAGAAATGTGAAGTAGTAAAGAAAAGAGAAATACAGACAAAAAAGATTCTAAAAGCTCTGCAAGAAGACTGCAGGTCCCATACAAATGACAAGGGCTCAGGATGACTCAGACATCTTCACAGCAAGAACACAGGCCAGAAGGCAGTGGGAATACCTTTGCAATGTCAACAGTAGTTCTGTGTTTCTGGTGGATATCTGAGATACTTTAGAAGTAACCAACTGGGGGGAAAAGTGAGAAAAATGTTAACTCCAGAACAAACCAAAAAGTTGAGCAAGACAGGCAACAATGTACTGCATCACCTAGGTGTCTTGGAGGGAGAACTCTCCACATTGACCAAGTTAGAAATAATGGTTGAGGGCTGGAGAGATGGCTCAGCGGTTAAGGCACTTGCCTCCAGTGCCTAAGGCCCCAGGTTCAATTCCCCAGGACCCACATATGCCAGACCCACAAGGTGGTGGCCCTGGTGCTCTCTCCCTCCCTCTCTTTCTCTCTGTATTTCTCTGCTTGAAAATAAATTAAAATATATTTTTAAAAAAAGAAATAATGGTTGAACCAGAGGTGGATCAATATGACTTTAAAATCTGAAATTCATGGATGAAGGGCAGTGAGAGACCATTTTCTAGGAGTTAGGATCAGTGGGGAAAACTCACTTATCTAAGGTAAAGTAGGGGACAGGAGGTCTTGGAGTTGAATCCTGTGAATTTAAACTTGTGTGAGGGTCTGGGAAGATGGCTCGGCCCTTAAAGGCTCTGATTTGGAAAGCCTGCCTGCCTGCCCTGGTGTAAGGCGCAATTCCCTAGCCTCTCACATGACGCTGGACACAAAAAGTGGCTTAAGATTCCATGTTCCTTTGCAGCAGCAAGAGACCCTGATGCACCCAGACACACACAGGCAAATGAAGCAAGTAAATAATCAACTTGTCTGAGTAAAACAAAAGAGAGTTGTGGTAGGACCTTGAGCAATGAAATGATAACAAAATGATTTACTTTTAAAAACAATGTTTTAGGAATGTTGATCTGAAAAGCGCATGCAAAGCACGGAATGTGGAGAAACTGTTTTCTTCACTGCTACATCGTTAGCACCTATTCAGTATCTGGCCTATGGTGACAGCTGTTGTAATCATCCAGGCTTGAGGTAATGAAGGGGAAGTTGAAATGGAAAGGAATAAGGTTTGTGTGATGCACATTTGAGAAAGAGTGACATTATAATTATCCTATTCTATTTTTATTATTTTTTAAAAATATTTTATTCATTCTCAGGCAGAGAGAGAGAGAGAGAGAGAGAGAGAGAGAGAGAGAGAGAGAATGCACCAAGGCCACCACCTTGTGGATCTAGCTTATGTGGGTCCTTGAACCCAGGGCCTTAGGCACTGGAGGCAAGTGCCTTAACCGCTGAGCCATCTCTCCAGCCCATAATTATCCTATTCTAAAAAGTCATTTCATGTGAAATACAAATTTTCTTAGAGTAATAGTTATAGACTTTCTCCAACTCTTTAATTTATAATTACTCTAGAATAAAGTCCAATTTAAACATATTTAGTGTACATAAGATTTTACAAGCTTATATCCAGGAGATAAAATTTAAGATTGTAAGTTTCTATTCCTGTTATTATGTAACAAATCATTCAAAACTGAGCAGCTTCAAACAATAACCATTTTATTCTATTTCATGATTTTATAGGTCAGGAAGTTTGGGTAGGCCTTGGCAGAGTAGTTTTCTGAGAGTGTCAGTTGAGATTATTTGCTGGGATTCAATTTGTAGATAGTTCTGGGATGGATGGTCCAAGACAGACAGACCAACAGACCAAGGTGGACACTGCAAAGCCTCTTCCCAGCTAGTGTCAGAGGACAGGAAGTGTCACACAAGGCTGCACACGGGCATGAATCTAGGGAGCCATGGCTCCCTGGAAGACCATCCCTGAAGATTAACTTTCACAGTACATTTTCAGAGCTCTTGATCAGCAATAGACAAAAATAACATTTGTGTTTTCATTAGGAATTTGTTGATGAGTCTCCAATTATTCTCTCGGAGAAACCCATTTCATTGCTCATGTTGAAAAATAGCAATCTTAGGCTGGAAAGATGATTCATTGGTTAAGGTGCCCGCCTCCCGAGCCCAAGGACCAGGGTTCAATTCCCCAGTACCCACATAAACCAGATGCACAAAATGGCACATGCATCTGGAGTTTGCAGTGGCTAGAGGCCCTGGCGTGCCTATACTCTTTGTATCTCTCTGCTTACAAATAAAATATTTTTTAAAAAATAGCAGTCTTACTTATCTTTGGAAGAAAAATGAATTAATTAGGCTTTTTCTTTTTTCAAATATTTTTTTATTTATTTGCAAGTAGAGAGAGATAGAAGAGAGTCAGACAGAGAGAATGGGCACACCAGGGCCTCCAGCCACTGCAAATGAACTAAATGCACGTGCAACTTTGAGCATCTGGCTTTACGTTGGTACTGAAGAACTGAGTTCAGGTCATTAGGCTTTGCATCTCTCCAGCCCTAATTTCTAAGTCAATCTTTTGTTTCCCCAGGAAAGTACTACGTAAACCCTGATTGCCCGATACCATTCTTCCCTACTAGTGTGACAGGAGCATTTTTGGTAGGATCTTGTTGGTTTTGTTCTCTAAAATATTTATTATTTATTTATGAGAGAGAGCGGGGGAGAGAGAGGTAGATATAGACAGAGAATGATGTTTTCCAGGGTCTCCAGCCACTGCAAACAAACTCCAGATGCATGCACCCCTTGTGCATCTGGCTTTACATGAGTACTGGGGAATTGAACCTGGGTCCTTAGGCTTTGCAGGCAAGCGCCTTAATGGCTGAGCCATCTCTCCAGCCCTGGATCTTTCTTTCTTTTTTTTTTTTTTTAACATAGCATTTTTCTCCTTCTTGTTCTAGGATGGCAGTCAAGGTCTATGCTCCCCTGCTCACAAGTCTGAGAGCAGAAGGCTCTCGAAGGACATTCCCTTTCTGCCATTTGTTTTTATGCAGCGTTAGTTTCCAGAACCTGGTATGCAGGATGACAAAGCAAGGGTCGGAAGGCCTTCCAAAGTTGGCCAGTGCCTTGCTTAGAGGAGGTTCTCAAAGCATCACTCCATAGCCCTTTCATCTACCTTCTTCTCACCCACACATCCACACAATCTCAAGATTGCTGTGAGTTTGAAGCCAGCCTGGGGCTACAGAGTGAGTTCCAGGTCCATGTGGGCTAGAGTGAAACCCTGCCTCAAAGGAAAACAAAGATGGGGAGACTATACATCATATTTCTTTCCTTTTCTCCTTCATGGTGAAACTAGGCACCAATAGAAATGGGAATTTGGGGGTTCCTTGCTAATAAACCAACATGCCAATGTACCAACAAAATTTAAAGTACCCCAGATTCTTATCTTAAGAATTTAGAATTAAAAAGCCGTTCGTGGGGGCTGGTGAGATGGCTCAGCGGTTAAGGCACTTGCCTCCAGTGCCTAAGGCCCCCGGTTCAATTCCCCAGGACCCACATAAGCCAGACCCACAAGGTGGTGGCCCTGGTTCTCTCTCTCTCTCTCTCTCTCTCTCTCTCTCTCTCTCTCTCTCTCTCCTTGAAAATGAATAAATTAAAAAAAAATAAAAAGCCGTGCATGGTGGCACACGTCTTTAATCCCAGCACTTGGGAGGCAGAGGTAGGAGGATTGCCATGAGTTCAAGACCAGTAGGTAAGTTTCAGGGACTTTATTAGATTAAGAGGAAAAAGTACAGAGCTCCCACCATGAGGGATGGGAAAGGCGTAAGCCCATGTGGGATCATGGCATCTCAAGTCACTTTGTGAAATCTGTTTCCATGGAGGTGGAATCTGGAAATCATTCCTTTTGATCAATCACTCTAGATTTTCTGAGTTAGAGAACCAAGGGGAAAGGTGGCTGAAGAAATCTGGGTAGAGACCCATGTTTCTCTTTGACATGTAAAGGGAATAAAGAAAACTTTAGCCTAGAAGTATGAAAGAAGGTGGTACTGGTAACCCAAACTGGAGAGCTGAGGAGTTGAATTAAGTATTGTTAGGGAGCCAGGTGTGGTGGTGCACACCTTGAGTCCCAGCACTTGGGAGACAGAGGTCTGAGGATTGTGGTGAGTTTGAGACCACCCTGAGACTATGTAGTGAATCCCAGGTTAGCCTAGACTAGAGCGAGACCCTACCTCAAAAAAAAAAAGAGAGAAAAAGAGAGAGGGAAAGTAGTGGTAGGGAATAGTGAATAATTAATTCCATTTTTGGAGTGTTGAGTTTGAAGTTATGGCACCGTGTCCTAAACAAGATGGACAGACAGGAATGTCACAGAGATGAAAAAGTCAGGGCTGAGAAGAGATTCCAGCAATCCTTGAGAAGTGATCTCAGAGATAAGAGAGCAGGAAACTTCACAACATCCAGTGTCAAAGGTTAAGAAACTTGTCATCTTCAGCCCAGGCTTGTTTTACCTAGATCACATGTTGCGCCAATTATTACATTACCAGGCAACTTGACATGATTTTAACATTGGGGACTTACACCTTCATGTTATGCCTTTTCTGGAATTAAGAAGCGCACACTGTTAGAACCACCTTCCTCTGTGGCAGGAGGAGAGCAGATGTGGACCTCAGGGAACTTCCTCGGGACAGTCACACACAGGCCTTCCAGTCAGCATCACCCACTTAATGGCAACAAAAGTGACCCAGAGTCTCTTCCTGACCAAATTCTAGCTAGCTTCCTCTGAGGCCTTTCTTATCTAAGCCTCAACCTTGGCCTAAAGATTTCAGTAATTTTAACAGTGGAATGGCACATCCCGTGGGATGATCCCAGCTCCTTCGGCTGAAAATTTGAAAACAAAAATTACTGTTTGTTCCAGAAAATGGCAGAAGATAGCGCCTCTGTGGGAGGATATGAGCCTAGTCTCTAAATGCATAAACTCAGATAAATTTCACATGGATTCTCACTCCTGCTCATCTCCCTCTGAACTCCGGCCCCCATTCATCCTTTAAAACCTTCAATCACAGCACAGAGTTAAATTCATTCTGGACTTTTTTTTTTTTTGTCCTATTGAAACAGCATATGACTGGTTAAACTCTGCATTCAGCACTTTAGGGTCTGGCTATGTTTATCTTTGACAGAAGGCTAACACTTAAAAGGTGTTAGGCTTTTTTGTTACTGTTTTGCATGGGTATTTTCTTTTCATTTTTGCTAGAGACAGGCTCTCTTTGTACCACCCCCAGCTGGCCTGGAACTCACCATGTGTGATAGTTTATGTTGACTGTTAAAGTGGAAGGACCTAGGGTCACCTGTGAGGGATGATCCCTCCCACTGAGGTAGAGTCTCACTCTAGTCCAGGCTGACCTGGGTACCAGGCTGGCCTTGAACTCATACAATCCTATCTCTGCCTCCGTGCTGGGATTGGAGTGTCCCACCATACCCTACCCACTACTGATGTTTTAAAGGGGGGGGGAGCTGGGTTTGGTGGTGCATGCCTTTAATCTCAGCACTAGGCAGGCTGATGTTAAAGATTGCTGTGAGATTGAAGCCAGCCTGGGACTGCAGAGTGAGTTCCAGTTCCGTGTGGGCTGGAGTGAAACCCTGCCTCAAAGGAAAAAAAAAAAGATGGGGAGACTATGCATCATATTTCTTTCCTTTTTTCCTTCATGGTGAAACAAGGCACCAACATGAAATGGGAATTTCAAGGTTCCTTGCAAATACACCAACATGCCAACGTACCAACAAAATTTAAAGTACCCCAGATTCTTGCCTTAAGAATTTGGAGTTAAAACCCATAGACCAATAGGTAAATTTCAGGGACTTTGTTAGAATAAGAGGAGAAAGTACAGAGCTCCCGCTGTGAGGGATGGGAGAGGGGGTAAAGTCCATGTGGGATTAGGGTCGGGGGTTTCTCCCCTTGTCTCCACCCTGGCCAAGACGAGGGGCGATCCACCAGCACCTAGAGGTTCAGGAACATGAGCAAGCAGGCAGGCCAAGAGAGCTTGCCTTCTCCTGGTAAAAGTATTTATAACCTTATCATGGTGGGCCCTACCTCCCACCTCAGGTGAACTAGAGAGACAGCTGATTGGTCTGGGCTAGGCTGGCTCAGGAAGTTCAGTTCTGGGGTCTTTTTTGTTTTTGTTAAATATTTTATTTATTCATTTTCAAGGAGGGAGGGAGAGAAAGAGGGAGGGAGAGAGAGAGAGAGCACAGGGGCCACCACCTTGTGGGTCTGGCTTATGTGGGTACTGGGGAATTGAACTGGGAGCCTCAGGCACTGGAGCCAAGTGCCTTATCCACTGAGCCATCTCTCCAGCCCTAGTTCTGGGGTCTTAAGCTTGACCAACCACAATGTCAGAATCCTCTTTGTCATGGAGGGGTGCAGGCTGTTTATGGACAAACAGATCTAGGGAACTCCTTCGGGCAAGAGATAAGGAGAAGTCAGAGTCTTCTCTGATCTCTAGCAAAGTGAAGACTTCAAGGGCAGACCAAAGACATTCCTGCTTTTTACTTTTGGGGTCCAGTCACCCTAAATAGCCTCAAGGGAAGAAGCTGGAATAAAGGAAAAACCAATGATAAAAGATGATGAATATTGGCTATTGGTAGAACCCAGGAATTAGAAAATTCAAAATGTAAATAAAAATTACTTTTAAAGAAGAGAACAGCTTCCTTCTGAAATTAGAGATAAAGAGGTCAGGATATAGATACGAAGAAACCAGATGAACGAGGAATAGGGCTGAAGGGAAAGTAAAAATCTCCCCTTTACTCACCAGACTGATCTAACAGATAAAGCCAGTTACAAATAGAACAGAGAAAAGGATCTCTCAAGGACCTCGACATCCATCAAGTGTCATAACTTCCTTTGAGTGACCCTCTGAGGCAAGTCTAGAGGGAACAGAGCCCGCCCTGACAGTAAATGTGAGTTATGTCCTTGGGCCTGTTCATTCAGTTTCTGCTTCTACTAGAGATCAGAGAAAGATCCACTTCTTATCTCTTGCTGCCTAAAGTTCCCTAGGTCTGTTTTTCCTTAAAGGCAACCAGAGTTCCCCCCTAGAAAGGAGTTCTTCTTTCCTAGAATTAAGATCCCTGGAAGGATTAGAGCTGAACACTGCATTGTGGTTAGCTCAGCCCCCATTAAAAGACTGAAACCAGGGGCCAGGGCTGGTCAGATCAGTCTTCATCCAGAACCCCAGAAAAGCCTCTAATTTGGTCTCCAGGTGGATTTTACCCGCCTTTTGCTTAGTACTGGGCATGAGCTCTCTGCACTCTTGCCTCTAAGCTTTACAAATAAACTTCAATTCCTTGAATTCCTAAGAATCTAGAGACGCCCCCAAACTCCTATATCATATTGGTGCATTGGCTGTAATGCAAAGGAACCCCAATTCCAGTATTAGTGCACTGGCAGAGGAACCCCAACTCCAGTATCACCTTGACTTTTTCTTTTTCTTTTCAGAGGTAGGGTCTCACTCCGCCCAGGCTGACCTGGAACTCACAGCAACCTTCCTACCTCAGTTTCCCCAGAGCTGAGATTAAATGCATGCGCCACCACGCCCGGCTCATTGTTTTATTTCTGTCTCCACCTCCTATTTTTGTGGAGTTTTGGGATGAAGGAGAGAAACCAGGACTGCAAGAAGGGGAGGGGGGGACAGGGGGAGCCACGCCCACCTTTGTTCAAATCTTCCTGCAATCATCCCCGCCCAGGGCTAAAGTAAAAGGCAAACTTTTCCTTATAGGGATCTGGAGTCGAATTTATGCAAAAGTCCTCCTGGCGGGAGTCGGGGATGCTCGGAGTCCCGGGT
This sequence comes from Zapus hudsonius, assembly GCA_004024765.1. Lineage (NCBI taxonomy): Eukaryota > Metazoa > Chordata > Mammalia > Rodentia > Dipodidae > Zapus > Zapus hudsonius. Next base: position 25,998 of record PVHP010002386.1, read on the forward strand.
GGGAACTTCCAGGGAAACTTGAATCTGCGACCCCGCCCCCCCCCCGAGCTCCGGGCGCTGATTGGTCGCTGGCCTGTCCGGGCTCCCCGCGCCTGCGCAGTGCTCCTTCCGCGCCGCCCAGTGCCGGCGGAGGCCTTGGAACGTGTGTGTGTGCGCGCGGAGCCGTCGCAGCCGGCGAGCGGACGGACGCTCGGGCTCCCGCGGACAGACGGACGGGTGGACCCGCCCACTCGTGACCGGAAGAAGGGAAGGGAATCTCTTTCCGGCCCCGCGGTGGTGCAGGCGGGCGAGAGAGACGCAGAGGAGCCCCGGTATCGCCGCCGCCGCCGCGGCCGCCATGATGGACCGGAAGTGAACCTCGGGGACCCCCCCCCCCCGCAGGCCGCGGGCGCCGGCGTTTCCTGTCTCCATCGCCCCGAGGTGCGGCGGGCGCTCGGCTCCGTCTCGGGACCCCAGACTCTGAGTTCCGGAGGAAGCCTGGAGCTTTGGGGAGTGGCTCTCCCGGGGCCGCGAGGACGCGAAGATGGCGGACCCGGCCGAGTGCAACATCAAAGTCATGTGTCGCTTCCGTCCCCTCAACGAGTCCGAGGTGAACCGCGGCGACAAGTACGTGGCCAAGTTTCAGGGCGACGACACGGTGGTGATCGCGGTGAGTGACCTGCCCGCGGGGTTCGATCCTGGGGGTCCCCTGGGGGCTAGGCGGGACCGCTCGTGTGCACTTCCGGTCGCGGGGGGTCTTTCGGAACCCCCTCTCCCCCATTGACCATTTATAAAACTCAAGATTAATTCAGAGTTGAGCTGGAACACGAAGACGGGCTCGGGCTGGGGAGACCGACGGCTCAGCGGTTAAAGCCTCTGCTTGCAGAGCCTCAGGACCCGGGTTCAAATCCCCAGTGCCCCCCCCCCCGGTCAACCTAAAGCCAGATGCACAAAGTGGCCAATGCACGGGGGGGGGGTGACTGCAGTCAGTGACAGGGGGCCTGGGCGCACCCATTCTCTCCTCCTCTTTCCTTGCACATATATGAATATTAAAAAAATTAATCAGCTGTGACTTAAACACATCTGGATGTTGACGTCAGACAGCTATGATGTCTCAGTTGGGGCTCGTCATGTTGTCATGTTCACAGTGGTAAGTTGAGGACTGTAACAAAAATAGTGACTGAAATCGGAATAGATCTAAGATTCAGATTGGGTGCAATAGTCTCAGGTCTAGAAGTTCTCATCTGGGTTTGGTGGGTTCCAGTGGAGGGAAAAGTGACTGCACATCAGACAAACTATTATAAAAACTTATTAAAATTCGCTGTTATTAGATGTATACTAATATAGGTAAGGTCTCCCTCGAAGAAACTCGATCTTGGTTTCTTGGTGGTGTGGACATAACTACTCCACTGAGCACCATTAGGGAAAGCAGAAAGTGAGTCTTGAGGTTTGGTCCCTCGGAGAAACAAAATGGTATTCTGAGTTTAAGATGAAAATGCATGATCACGGGAGCATGATTATAACAGAAGTTAGTTTCCCCTTTATTGGTCATGCTGTGTGGGAGGACTTTTTCTCATCTTGTTGATGGTGGCACTAATGGAATTCCATGTTCAGGAGACGCCAAGAGGAAAGTTCCTTGAAAGGTTTTAATGTGCAGGTTTCCAGCATTTCGTCTTAAAAGAGGAATGTGTTAGCCTCACGTCCTCTTGGTCGGCTTTTGGCAAAAAATCATTAGGTCACCTGCTAACAACTGCCAACTGCTAGTGTGGAGATGTCAAGCCGGTTCTTTGTTAACAAGTCCTCCAGACAAACTTGCTGTGAATGACATCACAGTAAGGCGGAGCTGCCAGCAGTCGTGTGTGGGATCAGCTGGGGAAGCCGGCTGTTAAACTTGAGGCCACCGTTTCTTGAAGTGATGATTCAGTTTCAGCAAGGCTTTCCACAACAAGGCTGCGTTGTTTTTTCCTCGCATGAAGATGATCCTATTCCTCTAGGTTTCAATCGTCACTAAGGTAGTTTTGTTGGAACTCCAAAATTAAAGATTCAGAATACATACTCAGACATGGTGGCTGATGCCTGTAATCCCAGATCTCATTAGACTGAGGCAGAAGAAGTGCCATGAGTGAGGGCAACCTGGGCTACTGAGTGAAACCCTGTCTCAAACATATACCAGGCTTGATGGCTCCCACCCATAATCTCTGCGCTTGAGAGATGAGGCTAGTCTGGCTACATACTGAGATGCTGTCCCAAGGACTGATCCAGAAGGCCCATGGAGGAGGATATCCAGCCTATTGGGGATGGGGAAGAGGGACATTGGGGAACCGGGGATAAAAACTCATTGTTTGCCCATTAAATAATGTAACTCATTATGGACAATAAAAAAAAATACCAAAGGTCCAACCAAAAAGTAATTTTCTGGTGTGAGCCAATGTAATAGGAAGAAGGATAAAAATCACTGCAGGAAACATTCTAGGTTGTTTTCCTTTTGGAAAAAAGTTACATATAAATTGGAAGTTTCTTTAACACAAATTTAAGTGATAGAAATAATGGATAGTTGACTAGAGAATCAGTAGAGAACCTTTAAGTCAAAAGCATTTTCGCCAGGTTTTTATTTGTATTATTGTGTGTGTGTGTGTGTGTGTGTGTGTGAGAGAGAGAGAGAGAGAGAGAGAGAGAGAGAGAGAGAGAGAGAGAGAGAGAGAATATGAGAGAATGAGAATAGGGCTTCCTGCCACTGCGTAGGAAATCCAGACACATGCACCACCTTGTGTGTCTGCCTTTACATGGGTACTGGGGAATTGAACCCAGGCCACCTGGCCTTGCTGAGCCATCCCCAGAGCCTTAGGTCTTTTTTTTTTTTTTTTAAAGTATAACTGTCAGATGAATGAATGTAAGAGACTATGTTTAAGTCATTGTTTTCCTGGACCTAATTTCTTACAGTAGCTATATAACTATAATGATATTTTGTATTCAAGTCTTTTTTTTTTTTTTTCCCCTAGGCAGGGTCTCACTCTAGCACAGGCTGTGGAACTCACTCTGTAGCTCCAGACTGGCCTTGAACTCATAGCACTCCTCCTACCTCAGTCTCCCCAGGGCTGGGATTAAAAGTGTGTGCCATCACACCTGGCCTCAAGTTTTTTTGTTTTTTTTTTTTAAATGAATTGTACTTTAAGAGCTTACTTGGGAAATCCTAAAGACAGCAAAGGAGTGCAATGAAAAAGTCTCCAGAAAATCATCTCTTGGTTTGTTTTATTCATTTTGCTGGGTCCTGAATAAGGTTAGGAGAGAATCCAAGCAGCACAACATCAAATCTAAATTTGTGTGAGACACACACACACACACACACACACACACACACACACACACACACACACACGAGGCTGACATATCAGGCTCTCTTCAGTTGTTCTCTGTGGCGAGCTCCTCGAGCAGCGAGGAAGAACAACCACGACTCGAGGATTCTTCTCAACACACACTTTAATGGAGAGCCTTTGCTTGAAGGGGGGGAAGGAAGCGAGGGGCCCCGAACGCTAAGAGTCAGCTGCTTTTATAGGAAAAGGGACACGGATCGTCCCATGATTGGCTGGCTCCTGCTTGCCACCTTCAGGCCATGGGATTGGCTAGGGACAGTTTCTCAAAGCATTGCCTAAGGTGGAGTTGTTTCCCACTTAGCTGCAAGAGAGGGGGCGCCAACCTGCCATGGCGATGTCCCGGCTCCCTGCAGTTCTCCACCCTGTTTTGTTGAGACAGACTTTCTCACTGAACTTTTGGCTAGATTCAGGCACATAACATACCTGACTTTTTACTGGGTTCTGGGAATCCAACTCAAGTCTTCTACTATAATTGTATCAACTGAGCCATCTCCAAAATGAAATTAATTTAATTATAATTTAAGAACATTTTGTCCTTAGTTTTTTTTTTTTTGGTTAAATCAAAATTTAAAACACGTAGCCTATGTTATCACTGGAATATAAGCATAATTAGTGCTTGTGCAGGAAATTATTTTTAAGGATTCTGTTTTTCTTCTAAGTTTAGTTTTTTAATATTTTGTCCAGAATTTTTCCTATTTTCATGTAAACAATAACTTTAGTATGTTTGCATAGCAGGCATACCTTCTGATCTTATTATTTCTGTGTATTTTGTGCAGCTTTCATTTGTAACTTAAGTGCTAGGTTAACATGCTATAAATATCACATTGCAATGAAGTATTTTATGAAAATCTTTGAAAAATACAAATGTAACCTAGTTAAGTTAGAATTTAGCACAAAACAAGGAGAACACGAAGAACAATTTGCCACGTTTAAATGAACTTACTGAAAACACCAAAAAAAGTCAACAGAAAAGTTACTTCTATCTATCTAACCCTAACCCTAACCCCATTAAAGTCCAATATGACCATTTGTAGGATTAAGTGTCTTTGGTAATCATAGTTTCCAGGAGCTTTTTTTCCTGTTTTTTTTTTTTTTTTGAGGTAGGGTCTTTGCTCCTGGTATCTGCTTCACTGTAACAGTTATCCCAAGCTTTGAGAGAGCTGTGGGGAAACATGAACACCCCAGATAGGGCTCAGATGGCAGAGCAAAGAATGATTGCACCAATACCAGTTTGGTGAACCAGTGAATTTATTGGGGTTATTTACAGAACATACAGAGGGGTTATTCATAGAAACATGGAGCCCCCAAAGCAGCCACTTTGATGGGGCTGTCTGCATCAAGATTACCCCTTGGATGCTCCCCCTCAGCCTCAGAATAAGGGCAGCTTCCCTGTGGCTTCTTCTAGAAGCTCCTTGTCTCTGTCCAGAAGTAGGAGACCACATAGAGTACTTCAGTGGGGCTCTCTGGGATTGCTCTCTCAGCCTCAGGGGGGAGAGCTTGCTTACTGAGCTTGGAGAGTCCACAAAGAAACCACCTCTGCATACCCTGTTTCCCTCTGAGGTCAGGAGACCTCATGCATTATTGCATCCGGGAGGAGGTCTGATGACCCTCCCCTACACCTTCTCTGGTGAGTTGTCCCAGCTGTTTTTGATAGTTGTTCACTGCTTTCAATGAGGGGAATTTTGCTATACAACAGAGAGAAGAATTATGAGGTATATTTTCTAAAAAGTAGGCCTTCACAGCTAAGACCTAGGAAATATGCTATAATATTAAGTACCCCCCTTTCCCACATGATGATTATAGATTTTGGGACCCAACTTCTTTCAAAAAAAAAAAGCTAGGGAGCAGCCAGATAGATGCAAATACCAGAGCTTCTTGTCTCTTCATCCTAAGTTACTAGATGCTCAGTCCTAAATTACTCTATTATTCCTGCCCACATTCAACCTTTTTAAGCTTGGCTCATTTTCTGCTCTTCTTGACTGCTTTCCATTCTTTCACTGCTATTTTTCAGTCTTTTCTTGACTTCACAGCTATGTTCTTCCTCTGTGTGTGTTATGTTTTTTTTTCTTCCTCATTCTGTGCCTCTGGTTCCTTTCTACACTTATCAGTGCTTCTCCAAAGGTGGTTTCTGGAGTGCCAACTGGTCACACTGCTTTCCATGGAGCATCCACAGGGTTAACAGTACTTTCAAAATGCGCTGCCTTTCTGAGTTGACATTTGCATTTGTTCCCTACTTCTGATATGTCAAACTTCCCATTACTTATGCCTAGACTACTTTGTCACACTAACCCCAGCAGGCTCTTTGTGACTAATATTGAAGAGAGTGACAGTATGATGCTTACTCTTCAGTTCTTCAGCAGACCTTCTCCAAGATGGTTTTTCTGTGCTTCTACACTCAGGTCTTTTCTTATATACTCTGCACTGCTCTTGCCCAGCACTAGTCACATGAGTCAGATTTAGTCACTTGATTATTTGTCTGATGTCTGCCCCACTACGGTAGACTCTGTTCCGCATGACATCAATATTTGTTAAATGGAAGAATGTTTGAGAAGTTGATGGAATCCATGAATAGCTGATGGTAGTAGAAAAACTGGAATAGCACAAACAATTAATGGAAGTTTTAATTTCATTAACAACTTGTACCTTTCAAACTTATAATTTTCTTATGTGTAAAATGAACTGGTATTGAAAATAGAAGCCTGGTCTGGTGGCACAGGCCTGTAACCCCAGCTGTTCAGCAGCTTGAAGCAGAAGGATCAAAAGTCAAGGCCAACTTGGGCAACTTAGTGAGCCCTGTCTCAAAGTTAATGCCCAAGGCTAGATAGAACTCAGTAGTATTGTTTGCCTAGCAAGAGGAGGCCCTGGGTTCAATAATCCCAGTACTGGAGAGAGAATACACTAGAGTCCTTATGGCCCCTTCCCCTCAAGACACATAGCCAATATAATATTTTGAAGGTTAAATATGTCTTGGCATCTTTAAAAGCTCTTAGAAACAGCCTCTCCTTGAATTTGTGTGAGTGAAACACTTGTTTGTGTTTTTCAGTCCAAACCTTATGCATTTGATCGGGTTTTCCAGTCAAGCACATCTCAAGAGCAAGTCTACAATGACTGTGCAAAAAAGATTGTCAAAGGTAAGTGTGTAGAATTTGCTTAATTACATTGTTACTGTCCTGATATTGAGTAAAGTTTGGTTTGCCAAACATTTGCTTTTTAAAAAAATAATTCTGTCTCCCACATTAATTATAGAAGTTCAATTAACAAACAGTGTTAATACAATTAGCAGACACTGTACGTTTTACTTATGATGAAATTGTATACAGTGCCTAGTGAAAGTGTTGTAGGAGTTGTTGCATGCTTGTTCTTGAGAGGTGCGTTTCTTCTTGTTGGTTCAGAAGAGTGAAGGCAGCATTTCTAGAAATGGAATGAGAGAATGGAAACAAAGTGACTAGATGAATTTCTAAAGCATCGAAACCAGCAGTTAGTCATTTTCCCATCCAGTGTTGTTTCTTCCCAAAGGCTTAACTTATATTGAGCAACCTTCTAAATGATGTGAAAGAATGTAGTTTTGATTTGACATTTTCTACTGCTATAGAACACACACACACATACACATACATATATATATATGTGTATGTATGTATGTATGTATGCATGCATGTATGTATATAGCAGAGAGGGTCCTAATGGAATTGATTCCCAGTTATTATAAAAATTATTATTATTTTGTTTTTGTTTTTCGATGTAGTGTCTCACTCTACAGTCCTGAAATTCTGGAATTCACTATGAAGTTCCATGGTGGCCTCAAATTCAGGGCCATCCTCCTACCTCTGCCTCTCAAGGGATTAAAGGTTTGCGCCACTAGGCCCAGCTTATAAAAATTATTTTTATCTATGAGAGCCTACAACTAGCTATTTATGATATCATTTACTTTGTTTATTGACAGCTCTTGTTAGTTTGTAGCAGACATTTACCAGATCCAGTGTGCTGGGATTTAATGAGAAGTGCATGAGCTGAGCTCACCTAAGGAACAGGGGAAAGGCATAGGCAGGAGGATTTTAAGGTCACCCTGAGCTCCATCGTGAGGTTCAGGGCAGCCATAGCTATATAGAAAGACCTTGTCTAAAAAAATACAAAAACAAATATTGTTAAAACCCCAAACTAAGCAAACAAACAAAAAGATTAGTGGGCTGTAGATCCCAGTGAGGACAAAGGAATTTTGGAACCCATGTGTTAGGAGGAGTGATAGAAGGTAGGAATTGAAGTTGGGGTGATGGAGACCAAGCCATTAGCAGTGGAGCTGGTAACCACATCTAAGTACCCAAGAGACAACATCTCAATAAGGTTATATTCCACGTGGACATAAAATCACCAGGAATTAGAAGGTGCACTGGATGCGGCGCTCTTCATGAAATGAAAGAATAATTTGTTGTTCTGTCACTGACAAAGAGGAAGGAGCAGTGTTAGGCTGTTGTAAACATCACGTCATTTTCCCCAAGGATATGTCAGGGAACATGATTAAATTGCATTCTTTGATTGTGGCATACCTATTTCATCATATAGCTTAAGTTGATATGATAGTAGCTTTTTGTTTCCTCTTTTTCTTTGTTTTTGTAGTGCCAGGATCAAATTCAGGGCCTTCCACATGTAAGCAAATGCTCTTCCTTAGCCCAAGGTTATATTTTTTTTTCAAAAATTATTTTTTTTATTTATTTGCAAGCACAGAGAGATGGACACAATGGGTGCACCAGGGCCTCCAGCCACTGCAAACAGACTTCAGTTGCATGTGACTCTTCATGCATCTGACTTTACGTGGGTACTGAGGAAGGCTTTACAGGCAAGAGCCTTAAATTGCTGAGCCATCTCTCCAGCCTGTTATATTCCTTTTTTAAATAATAAGTAGTTGAGAGCTGGGACATGTGGTTCATTGAGTAAAGTACCTGTCATGCAGGTATGAGGATCTGTATCCCCAGAACGACTCATAAAGCTGGACGCGATAGTGTGTGCCTGTGTTGGGAAGGCAGGCAGTGATAGGAGAATCCTCGAAGCTCACAGGCCACGTAGGATCCTGCCTCTAACAGGACTGACATGCAAAGGTGACCTGTATCTCATAAACACATGCACTAACACACATACATGAAGATTTTTATATTAAAGGGCAGGAATTGGTTCATGAATTCATGAGCAATTTAAATATGCAAATCTTTCTCATGTTTTGCACCCAGATTTAAACCACATTCCAGACTTGCACACTGGAATATAAACATTTCAAGTGCTGGTTTTATTATGTTCATTTTAGCTCTGATCATATTTTTAAAAAATATTTTACTCATTTTCAAGCAGAGAGAGAGAGGGAGAGAGGGAGAGGGAGAGAGAGAGAGAGAGAGAAAGAAAGAGAGAGAGAGAGAGAGAAAGAAAGAAAGAAAGAAAGAAAGAAAGAAAGAAAGAAAGAAAGAAAGAAAGAAAGAAAGAAAGAAAGAAAGAAAGAAAGAGAACACCGGGGCCACCACCTTGTAGGTCTGGCATATGTGGGAATTGAACACAGGGACTTAGGCACTGGAGGCAAGTGCCTTAACTGCTGAGCCATCTCTCCAGCCCCCGATCATATTTTTTATTATTTTATTTTTTAAAATTTACTATTATTTGTAGGCAGAGAGAGGGGGTAGAGAGAGACTATGAATGAATGAATGGCCAGGGCCTCTTGCCTCTGTAAATGAACCCCAGATGAATGCATCATTTTGTGTATCTGGCTTTATGTAGGTACTGAGGATTCAAACCTGAGCCATCAGGCTTACAAGCAAGCACCTTAACCACTAAGCTGTCTCTCTACCCCCTATTTTTAATTTTATATTTATCTTACTAGGGATCTGCTGCGTTGGCTTCATTGTATTTGATAATGATGATGTGAAGAACATTAAAGTTTGAAAAATGTTCTAAATAATTTATAAAAGCTTAATGAGTCATGTTCCTTAGCTCAAACTTCTAAACACTAAATAAGATTGTTAATTAAATGAGATTATTTGGATATTCAACCAATTCAGAATTTATTGGAAACTTGTCTAGTTCTTAGTTTGTTAGAATAGATGAAAAACTTGGATTTTTTTTTTTTAATGAAATCATGGTGCCTGATTCCTTAAGTACTTTTCCTTAAGTACAAAATAGAAGTACAAACAAGAAATGAAACTCGTTTAACCCGGGTCTGTATTTCCTGTAATCTTATCATTTTCCCCTTTTTGAAAATGCATACAGCCAGACACTGAGGAACCTGAGGCTTCATAGTGAGACCGTCTCAGAAAACAAAAACAAACCAGGAAATCTTTTAAGTCATTCGACTTCTCTTACCTGTGCCTTCTCTGGCTTGCTTGAAGTAGCTTCCAAGTTTTATTCCTGGAATGTGAGAACTAGAAACTTGGGCATATTAAATCAGTCTTTCTTTCTCGTCCCATGATTCTTCTATAATTCCCTATAATGAATATTAACTTTAAAGTCTAGGCAGTTTTAATTCTGTCCTGTTTTGAATATAATGTTTGTGAATTATAGCAATAAAGGTATTGCAATAAAAAAATACCTCTGTCTTAATTGGTTAACATAGACTGTGAAAATTCATTATTCATTATATTGCTGAATAAGATTCTCTTAAGGCCTTTTTTGTTTGTTTGTTTGTTTGTTTGTTTTATTTGCAAGCAGAGAGAGAGAGAGAGAGAGAGAGAGAGAGAGAGAGAGAGAGAGAGAGAGAGAAAAGACAGACATACTGGCTGTGCCAGGCCCTCAGCCACTGCAAATGAACTCCAGATGCATACGCCACTTTGTGCATCTAGCCTTATGTGAGAACTGGGGAATCAAACTCCAGTCCTTAAGTTTTGTAAGCAAACACCTTAACCAACGAGCTTCCTCTCCAGCCCCTTTTTTGTTTGCTTATAAAAATTTTATATCATCCTGGTGGGTTTTATCTCGTGGCACATGGTTATATAACGTTTCAGATTACTGTGAAATCTATTGCTACTTTTTAAAATATTTTATTTATTTGAGAGGGAGGATGGGCATTCCAGGGAACTCCAGGCACATGCGCCACCTTGTGCATCTGGCTTTATGGGGGTACTAGGGGATTGAACTCATGTCCTTCTGCTCTACAGGCAAGTGCCTTAAGCCACTGAGCCATTTCTCCGGCCCTTGTCTTCTACTTTTACTGCTTTATTGCTGTTGAAGATGATATTTGTTGTCGGGATTCCCTTTTTTCACAAAATTGTGTTCCTTTGTACTGTTCGGTGTGTTTCTGCTTAATTATTAAGAAACAAGTTCAGAATGAAGGTTTCCTCCTTTGCAGTATGGTTAAGAGTCTCAGCTTTGGAAATCATACAGACTCAGGTTTGCATCTTGTCTCTGTTGCTCTCAGCTGTGGGCTGCCTGTTACCTCACCTTTGAAGTCTCCATTTGCTCTTCTTCTTGTGAAGTTAGGCATGTGAGTTTTTCCCTCTGCATTGTGAAAGTAGATTATTGTCTTAATTTAATCTTTGGGATAAACTCCTAAAAATATTTTCTCTACTGAGACTTCCAGCAAACAACAGAAGGTTTTTGTTGCTAGCTCCTCTTGCATTCTTGTTTCGTAATTTCTGTAGGGCAGTGTCACCTGGGCCGTGACTTTTTCTTTTGTCTTTATCCAAGTATTATGTACCATTGTAGAGCAGCCTGTGTGGAGTAGCTGGTGGGACTGTCCTGGACACGGATAGAAATACAGCAGAGTTACCAATAAGTACATAGCCTTAAGGTGTGGGATAGGTGGGAAGAAGGAAATCAATTCAACACGTGGCAGCATGGACTTGGGACAGTGTTTGGATTAAGAGGGATACCTTGGTTAGAAAGTGTTGGTAGGCAAAGCTCAGCAAAGTGATGAACTGGGTAAAGTTGATTCAACAAGCAAGTTGTTAGAATGACCTGAAAGCAGTTAGGACTCTTGGGACCCCTCAGCTCATCACAGTTGTATTGGTTCATAAATTTTTATTCACATATATAACCTTATTATGTATGCATAGACCTATTTACATTTTGCTTTTATAAATCATTGAATAGAATTCTTTTTTATTGACAATTTTTTGAGACTTCTCACAATTTTTTTTAATTGAAATTTTTTTTTTGCAATTTATTTCTTTGTAAGGGGAGAGAGAGAGAGAGAGAGCGCAAGAGAGAGAAAGGGCCCATTTGGGCTCCAGATGCAGCAAATGACAGAGCCCTGTTCGGAGGGGGAGGTGTGGGGTGTGGGGCACAGGTCTGCAGAGGCGACCTAGCTGAAATGTGGGACTACAGGGGTGGCCTAGGTGGGGTCATGCCCGGGGAGGTCAGGGCAGATGTGTGGGCACCACGAGCACCCACCTGCTCTGAGGGCACCGGTGCCAACCTGATCTAGGTAGGCACCTGTCTGCCCCAGCATGAGAGGCTAGCAGGGTTCCCGCTGTTTCACCCTAGATGTGCCACAGAGCTGTAGGAATCAGCAGATTCTCCAATGTGCATGCACCCTGTGCCCCCCAATGGACCCCACAAGTCTTGCCTGATTTCACCCCCCACACACAAACACACACTGAATTCTAGCATGGTTAGAGCCTCCATCTTCTGATTTTAATGTCCTCATGGAATCTCCTTGCATTAGGAGTGGTCTTGTGTTAGCCAAGAAAAGGTGAGGTGACTTTACTTCTGTGAGGTCACAGAAGGTCATGGTTTCTGTCTTGCTAGCTGATGTTGTCTCTGGTCTTTTATTTTTGTGAGCTTGAAAGATAGGGAGAGAACTGAGGCCACGCACACCTTTAATTCCAGCACTCAGGAGGCAGAGGCAGGAGAATTGCTGTGAGTTCAGGGCCAGCTTGGGACTACAGAGTGAGTTCCAGGTGAGCCAGGGCTCGTGGGAGACCCTACCTTGAAAAACCAACAAACAAGACTGTGGAGCCAGGGCCGTAGAGTGGGTTCAATGTGCTTCCTGCACAGCATGAGCCCGAGGGAGGGGCACCAAGACTGCAGAGTGCCAACTCTGGATTCCATGTAAAATGGCTGAGTGTGGCCACACACACCTGAAACCCCAATTCCACAGGGAAGCAGAGACCCAAGCGAGAATCTATGGAACTCTGAAAGTTCTGGAGATAGTAGAGATACTCCAGCTCTGTGACTTGGCTCTGTGTCTGCAACACTCCACTGCTTCTGTGCTCAAAGAAGTTCTGTGGGTCCAGTGAGCCTCCGCTGAACTGGAGTTCTCCCGTGTAAGCTGTGCCCTCTCGCCTTCAAATTAATGGTGACAACCTCCTTGCTTTTTGACCTGATAGCCCACACAGATTACAAGGGCTATACAAAAAGGGATAAGAATGATAATTCCAAAACTCCTGTGGCTTCTGTGGTGGGGATGGTGGGCTGAGGTGGATCCCATCTCAGCGTGAGGGGCTCAGGCAGCCCTTCATGATACACATGGCATGTGTATCTTTGCTCTTCCCCAGAAGGTACCACCACAGCTGCCCACTTCTGGAAGGTTCCGTCCTCTGCAGGCCTGGTCTCCACAAGCTCCATGTCCTGGGTCAGGTCCTCCCCATCCCACTGCCAGGTCAGGGTGATCTCCGTAGGGTAGAAGTCCAGGGCCCAGCACCTTAAGGTGGTGTGTCCCCTTGAGGTCTGGTGTAATGAGTTACTCTTGCCCGGGGAGGGTCAGTTCGGGTCAGGTTGTTCCCTCCAAGCTCCAAGTATCTCGCCAGCCACACAATGCATTCTTTCTCCAAGTAGATCTTGTCGTTTTCGATATGATGGTACCTGGAGGTCTCCCACTTCTGTTTGGTGTAGCGGGCAATGAATGTGGCCGCTATATATTGCAGAGAGTCCAAATCCAAGGGCAGGTAGTCCACACTGTTGTAGCCAGTGCCCTGCAGTGTTTCCGTCTTCCTGCGTCTTGCAGCCATAGGTGAACTGGAGGGTGTGGGAGCCTGCTATTCCCAAAGACAAGCATATCAGAGCAGAGATGTACTTTCTAGGCCATTCCATTGTGGTTCCTGCTGCCCCCACACTGCCCACTCAATCTCTCAGCTTCTCCTTAGGGGATGTTCATGCTCCAGACAACTGATGTGCTTTATGCTGTCAGCTCTGCCATGGGCAGAGGCCAAGGCCAGGTGCTAGGACATATAGTGAGAACACATTGGATGTGGAGATACAAACTTGGGCCTTGCCAAGGACTGTGTAATTTAGACAAGTTATCCAGCCGCCATAGCTCTCTGCCTGTGGAAGGCTTAGAGCCTGCCCTCTCCCATCTCCTTGGTTAGCCAATCAGAGTTTAACTTCTTGGGCACACAGTCAGAGTGCCTATCATGGTCTAGAAAATGCAAGATACCACTGGCTGGTGTGATGGAGCATGCCCATGATCCCAGCACTTAGCAGGAAGATCAGGGGTTCAAGGTCATCCTCAGCTACATAATGAGTTGGAGGCTAGCCTGGCCTACATGTGACCCTATCTCAAAAAAAAAAAACAACCCACAAAACAAAACAAAAAAACATCAAGCCAAGCATGAAGCCAAGCATGGGGTAAACAGTTTTAGTCCCAGCACTCTGGAGGCTGAGGTGGAAGGGTCACCATGAGATTAAGGCCATCTTGAAGCTACAGAGTCCCAGGTCAGTTTGCTATTGACAATTTTAATATATGTACATAAGCTGATAATAATCCCTCCCATTATTTTCTTTTGTCCCTCCTCTCCATGCCGCTCTCACATAACCCCTTCTTTGCTGACTGGTTCTTCTACTTTGATATCCTCCCCTTCCCTCTCCTTCTTCTTCCCTTCTTCCCCTCCCCTCTCCTCTCCTTTCTTTTTCTGCTTGCCTTACTCAGTAATCCACAACGACATGTGAAGATGACATTCCAAGCACTCCTTCCCATTTTCTTTTTTTTTTTTATTTCTTTTTTGTTTTTTGAGGTAGGGTCTCTTTCTAGCCCAGGCTGACCTGGAATTCACTATGTAGTCTCAAGGTGGCCTCAAATCCACAGTGATCCTCCTACCTCTGCCTCCCAAGTGCTGGGATTAAAGTAATTCCTTTATTTAAAAAACATTTTTATTTACTTACAAGCAGAGAGAGATAGAAGAGAGACAGAGAGAATGGGCACGCCAGGGCCTCCAGCCACTGTGAATGAATTCCAGATACATGTGCTACTTTGTGCATCTGGCTTTATGTGGGTACTGGGGAGTTGAATTTGGGTCGTTGGGTGTTGTAGGCAAGTACCTTAACCCCTGAGCCATCTCTCCAGCCCTCCTCCTCATTTCCTGACATATTTTTTCTGCCTCCTTTTCCACAACATACCCTGAACCTTGGTGAGTGTGATAAACATGTTTCATTTGATGCTGAGCACTTTTTCTCAACACTTTAGTAAGTCTTGAATCTCCATATAAAAAGAAGATTCTCTCACCAAAAATGGGAGCAGCACTAATCTGGGAAGTCATGAATATCAAGGCTATTTTGTATCTGGAAGTTTGCGTTGTAAGCAGTCCTACCCTTCCTTTGGCTCTTACAGTCTTTCCTCCACCTCTTCAGCAATAGACCCTGAGCCTCGGGAAGTGTAATAGAGATGTGTCCCAGTGCTGAACACTCCACTGTCATTTCTTCTCAGCTACTATGGTATCTTTTGAGTTGTCCCAGTGGTCACTGCCATCTGAAAAAGAGAAGCTTCTCTAGCCAAAAGTGAGAGGAGCATTATTATATGCAGATCTAAACACTTGTTGCTAGGTCTGCATAGGAGACAGAACATGGAGTGTTTGTCTTTCTGGGTTTGGCTTACCTCACTCAATGTAAATATTTCCTTATCTATCCATTTTCCTATAAATTTCATAACTTCATTTTTCTTTACTGCTGAATAAAACTTCTTTGTGTTAATGTACCACATCTTCTTTACCCATTTATTAGTTGGTGGATATCTACACTGGTTCTGTATCCTAGCTTTTTGGAATAGAGCAGCAGTAAACATGGATGAGCAAGTGTCTCTGAAGTAGAATGCAGAGTCCTTAGGATATAATGCCCAGGAGGTAGAGCCAGATCATAAGGTTGAATTAATTTTAGTCCTTTTCAAAAGCTCCATATTGATTTCCATAGTGGCTGCATCAGTTCACACTCACCAACAGTGAATAAGGCTTCCTCTTTCTCCATACCCTCTCAGCATTGTCATTTATTTTTTTCGGTTTATTTGTTTGTTTTGTTTCTTGAGGTAGGGTCTCACTCTACAGGAGGCTGACCTAGAATTCACTGTGTAGTCTCAGGGTGGCCTGTGATTTTATTAAAGATATGTTCTGTGCCACTGTCTTGAAGTTCTTCTTGAACATTTAGGTTTTTTTTTTTTTTTTAGGGTGTCCCACATGAAAAAATGTTCAATTCATTTTTTTAAAAAAATTCTCATTGGTATTGACTAATTGATCTAATTCCTCTTCCCTAAGGTCTGGGGTCTTCCATTTCATCCATTCTGTTGGTGGGGCTTTCCATGGAGTCTTTGATTTACTGTATTTTTCATTCCAGCTTTATTTTCGACTTGGTTTTGTATCAGGACTTCTGTCTTTATTGAGTTCCATTTCCATATCTTGTTTGACCAATTTTCATGGAGCTGTTTGTGTTCTCTTGGAATTCATGTTTGTGTCACCTTTGAATTTACTCAGGAGCTCATACATAAGTTTATCTGGGTCTTCTGAGCTTTGTGAATTTATAACCCTTTTGAGTTCTTTGGGATTTTCTCTGCTTAGTTCTGATTGTGGTCATCTGCTATGGGACTGGTGTTTCTTGGGGAAAACATTGACTTGATTTTTCATATTAAGAGACTTACCTGTCTGTCTCTTGTCTTTGTTCTGCTATGTGGTGCTTGGAATTGAGTATCGGAGGCATGTGCTTCTGCTATGTGGATGAGGAGGTCTCAGTTCATGTACAGTGGCACACTTGGATCCCAGCCCACATGGAGTGTGAACGCTGGAGCTCAGCTTGTCCTAGCCCCAGTGGCAGACTGCGCTCACACAGTGAAGGGAATCCAAGTGCTCTAGTCCCATTCCAGTTCGTTGTGATGGTGGGGCCTGTGTGCCTGCAAGGTGAAAGGGTGAGGATTTCTATAGAAAACCTGGCAGCTGGAACTTATGCG
This sequence comes from Zapus hudsonius, assembly GCA_004024765.1. NCBI lineage: Eukaryota > Metazoa > Chordata > Mammalia > Rodentia > Dipodidae > Zapus > Zapus hudsonius. The sequence goes on from PVHP010002386.1 coordinate 42,465, forward strand.
TACCAGTCACAGTCAAGATGTCAGTCAGGCTGGAGAGATGGCTCAGCTGTTAAAGGCACTTGCTTACAAAGCCTGTTTGTCTGGATTCTATTCCCCAGCACCCACATAAAGCCAGATGCAAAAAGCGGTGCATATGTCTGGCAGCAGGAGGCCTGGAACACCCCTTCTCTCTTTGCCTTAGCCTCAAATAAATAGTGTTTTTTTTTTTAAGATGTCAGGTGTTTCTGCTCCTGCACAGTGCTAGGGAGGGGATATCTAAAAGGAGCATAGCTGCTGGAACTTCTCTGTCCCAATCAAGATGCCAGGTCCTGTGCACCTGCATGGGCTCAAATTGTGGTGTTTTTTTTTTTTTTAATTGTCCATAATGAGTTACTTTAGTGGGCAAACAATGAGTTGTTATCCCCAGTTCCCCAATGCCCCTCTTCTCCATCCCCAATCAGCTGGATATCCTCCACCGTGGGCCGTCTGGATCAGTCCTTGAGGCAGGGAATCATGGATAGCCTAGTATTCAGCCTGGTTCTTCTGGCCCTTGTATGTTGTTACTCAGGGGCATCATGCCTCTGGATAGTCTCTCCCATCATGGCTCTCACAATCTTTCCTCCCCCTCTTCTGCTCAGTTTCCTGAGTCGTGGTGGATGAGTATTAAGGCTGCTTTAATGTTGTGAGTTTAGGGGTCCTTGTGTCAAAAATCATTGGTTTCTGTCTTACTTGCTTATCCTGTGTTGATTGAATGACTGTGGCTTTGGGTCCCTTGTTCATTCCGTCATTCTCTGCGGGGTTCCATATAGATCCTCCACGATATGACTGTGGTGGCTCCTCTCTTGCCAGGATCTCAGCTATCGGCCTATAGTCGGTTGGTAGGGTTAGATGGGCCCTAGCATAGTGCATCTTTTCTTGGGAGCCCAAGAGTCCGGGATCCGGTGCATATCGCCCTAAATCCACAGTTCCAGTTAAGGGCTCCCCCTCACTAAGTAAAATATTTGGCCGAATTTAAAAGCTGTTGATTGTCTCCCCCAGGCCCAAGCTCCTCCATTGCACAAGTGCTCCTTTCTTGGTTCGCTGTTCTCTCCCAGTAGGAGGTGTGGTCAGCAGGTTGTGTTTCATGCCAGTGGTTTCTGTTTGCTCCCACTGTCGTTGACCAGCTTTCCCCAGCAGCTTATTCGGTGCCTTCCAGCACTACACTAACTACCATCTGGGGGCTGGTTACCATTCTGGACCTCGACTCCCCTATTACTCATGGCCCCTCTTGCCAGTCAATGCCTACTACTTGCTCAATATGTTACAGTATGCTTGTGAAGAGTTTATGATTTTTGTTTTGTTTTGTTTTTTTGTTTTTCGAGGTAGGGTCTTGCTCTAGTCCAGGCTGACCTGGAATTCACTTTGTAGTCTCAGGGTGGCCTTGAACTCACGGTGATCCTCCTACCTCTGCCTCCAGAGTGCTGGGATTAAAGGCGTGCGCCACCATGCCCTGCGGATTTTATGATTTTGAACCCAATTTGGTTTAGCCTTTTGCTTAAGCCATTCCCCTCCCCCCATCCCTTACCCCTCATTCATGACCTCTCACTTCTTTCTACTAGTCTGCGTAGAGATTACCGTTAGCCTGGTTAAGTACCGCATATGAGGGAGAATATGCAGTGTTTGGCTCTCTGTTCTTTTGAGAGATCACTTAGTAGACTCTGCTCCAAGTCAGACCATTTTTCCCTAAATTTCGAAATGTCATTCTTCCTTTCAGCTGAATTCCATGGTGTAAATATACCAGAGTTATGTTATCCATTCCTCCATGGAGGGGCATTTTGGTTGATTCCAATTCTTTGCTGTTATGAATTGAGCTTCTGTAAACATAGTTGCACAAATGTCTCTCTCCTGAGAAGTGACATCTTGGGGGTAGATGCCTAGTAGAGGGATAGCTGGGTCCATTGGTAGCTCTATGTCCATTCTGCTGATGAGTCTCCACAGTGCTTTCCAAAGGGGTTGAACAAGTTTGCAGTCCCACCAGCAGTGAATGAGGGTTCCTCTCCCTCCCCCATCCTCACCAGCAATTATTGTTGTTGGTTTTTTTTTTATGATTGCCATTCTGACTGGGGTAAGGTGGACTCTCATTGTGGTTTTTATTTGCATTTCCCTGATGCTTAAGGATGCTGAGCACTTTCTCAGGTGCATAAAGGCCATATGAGTTTCTTCCTCTGTGAATTCTCTGTTGAGATCAGTGCCCCATTTTGTGAGGGGTTAGTTTGGGTTTTTGTTTCTAATTTTTTTGAGTTCTCTGTAGGTTCTGGAAATTAGGCCTCTGTCTGAGTTGTAGCTGGCAAAAATCATCGCCCAGTTTGAAGGGGGTCTATTGGCTCTGAGTACGGTGTTTTTGTCTGTACAGAAGCTTTTGAGCCTGATCAGGTCCCATTGGTTAAGTGACTGTTGGACTTCCTGGTGTTTTTTGTTTTTTTTTAATAAGGTTTCCCACTTGGATTCTTTCTTGAATTCTGGATGTGACAGATTTTGATAGGCTTTCCCCCTGTACTAAGTAGTTGTTATTTATTCAATGACTGTGTTATGCTTGTCGTCATACCAGGCCTTGTTTCCCACTGTGGCTTTTGGACCTAGCCATCTGTCACTGAATACACCTTCCACTTTCCCACATGCAGCCTGCCATGTGTTTACTCTGGTGCTGTGTTCCTTGAGGATGCTCTGATCTAGAGCCTGCCTCTGGAGCCAAGACAGTGTGCTTCCCTAGCTCTGTCTTACTGGCTGTGGAGCCATAGGCAGGTCATTTAATTCCTCTGGGCCTGTTTTCTGGCCTATAAAATGGATCTGTAATACTGTGTATAGGATTTTGTAAGAATTTAACACATGAATATATGAAAAATGGTTATGGCCTGGCACATTGCAAATTCAAATATTATAACAATAATTTTATGTGATGACTCACTTCAGCCTTCTCAAAAGACAAATTTTTTTTCTAGAGAAAGCTAAAGTTCAGAGAGATTAGGAACTTTTATAGGGTAATGTGCTGTTTAAAAACTGACTAGTTTTTTGTTCTGTTTTTAAAATACCAAAAAAGTCTTGTCTCCCTCCTTCTCTCTCTGCTTCTCCCTATTTCATGGTCTCTCACTGAGGAGCTCAGGCAGGCCTTGAACTTACCTCAGCCCCCTATACTACAGCTGGGATTTGAGGAGGTCTGACAGTAGAAGCAGTGCTTTCTGCCCCTGTCAGGCGGCTTCTCACTAAAGCAAGGATATATTTTAAAAGGAAAGAGAGGCATTAGAAAGATACAATGCCTCGTTCTTCAAGAATTTGATGAAGCTTCTTCTTAAAACCCTATTCTGCCATAGGCTGTTTCTAGTTGGGTGTTTGTTCATGGCACCATAGTCTCAGCAGTAGGGTCTTAGTCTTTCTTGGTGGGCAGCCAAGCACCTTCCTGCCTTATGTTGTCTTGGAGGTCTCCGGGTCCTCGTTAACCAGCAGTTTATAGGGAGGTATTTCACTGATACGGATGGGGTAATTGGGGCTCTGGAAAGAGTTCTCAAACCCTGAACCCCGAGTTCTTATCTGTTTTACTTAAAGAACCAAATAAAACATGACTAAGAAGGTTAATTATTAAATTATTATACTTATTTAGAAGTCAGGAGAGGGAAGGGGAGAGTCTGGACTGAGGAAGGGTGAGGAGCACCCAGGAGGCCCGAGAGCGCCTATATGGCTCGAGAGCCCACAAGGTGGGCCTGGAAGAAACCTGGGAGAGCCCTGCCCTGCCTGGTATTTATAACCTTATGGTGGTGGTTTCTGCCTCTTGCCTCAGGGGAGCTGATTGGTCCATGATGCCAAGTTCAGGGTCTTAAGAGCTTCATCAACCACAATGCCAGAATTGAGTTTCTAGTAAAGGAGGCTCAGGTGGAAGAGCAGGTTAGGCTGGAGATGAGTCAGTTCTAGCAAAGTGGAGACTGCAAGGCAAGCCCAAGGACATCCTGCTTTTTATTTGCAGGGCTTGGTCACCACATGTAGCAAATGCTATTTTTGTTTAATAAATAACCCTTGGCTTCTAAGAACATTATCCACCCATGCAGGGCACTACTATTTATTGGTATTTGTAAATTATATTTTAAATTAGTTCATCAAGTCACAGATTATCAGTCCTCCCTCATTATGCTGTTATTACTTGTATTCTACTGTCCTGCCCTTCAGGGTTGCCTGCCCTCTCCATGGCCCTTTCCTCCCTTCCTGATCTCTACAGCTCTTTCAAGTTAACACACACAACTTGACATTTGAAGCTAGGGTCCTCATATGACAGAATATGTGGTGTTTTTCCTCAGCCTGAGCTACTTGGTTCAGTATAGCATTTCCCAGCTCTATCCATTTTTCTTCAAATTTCATTTTTTTTTTACATCTGAACAAAATTCCATTGTGTATATGAACTACATTCTCCACCCCTGGATTGGTGTGCATCTAGGCAGCTTCTGTTTCCTAGCTATTTTAAACAGAGCAGTAATGAACATGTGTGTTCAAGCATCCCTGTGAGACAGTAGAGAGTCCTGTAAGTGTATCCTTGAAGGGAGTGAGTGGGTCATATAGTAAAAATTAGTACAGGCATTTCGATTAGGATTGTATTGAGTCAGTAGGTGACTTTTGGCCTGTTGGCCATTTTCACAGTATTAATTCTCCCAATCCACGAGCTTGGTAGGTCTTTGTATCTTCAGTTTCTTTCTTCGTTGTTTTCAAGCATTCTTTGTAGAGGTTTTTTACCTCCTTGGTTTGGGGTCTTCCAAGGTATATTAATTATTTCTGAGGCCGCTGTGAATGTTTTTTTTTTCTCAGTATAGGAAGGCTTCTGATCTTTGTATGTTAATATTACGTCCTGTCACTTAGCTAAAAATGTTCATCTGGAGACCCTTTGGGGGGTCTCATTTGTAGAATCATGTTATTGGCAAGTAAGGATAACTGGGACTTTTTTTTTTCCTAATTGTGTTCCTGTAGTTCTTTTTCTTGTCTGATTTTCATGCAAAGACTTCATGTACTGTATTGAACAGAAATGGAGGAGGCATCCTTGACTTAAGGAACAAAATTTCATAGTACCTTTCTTGCCACCAAAACCAACTAAAAATCCTTAAGCCTGAAATCGAAAGGTCACTTTTCTTGTTCACGTGTTGAACCTAGTAAAAGTACCCCAGGACTAGAAAAAAATATTTTTGTAGTTTCATAGAAATATTCTGATCATTGATTCTAAGTATCTGTAGTATGTGGGTGGTTTGTGATAAAAATCAATAATCTTGTTTTTAAAAACTAATTCATATGTGTATATAAACTGACAGGACTTTTTACATTACATAAAACTTTGAAATACAAATTATTAAAATTTGAGATGTGCTTTGATATGAAAGACTGATTTTAAGCCATGGAGTGTAAAATTTGTTTAATTGATCACAGAAAGTAATCGTTCTCAGCGTCATCACCAAGAATGCTGCCATTAAATTTGTGTGTCCTTAAATGTTCCTAGAAATCCTGTTCACAGTGTCAGTGTAAAAGATATTGGAATCTTTCTAGCCATTCTTCCCACAAATATCTTGTTATACATAATTGAATATGCATGGGTTAAAAACAGGTTTTGTGTGTATGTGTGTGTGTGTGTGTGTGTGTGTGTGAGAGAGAGAGAGAGAGAGAGAGAGAGAGAGAGAGAGAGAGAATTTTTCCAGAGGGGCTTATGTGTAATGGAGATTAAACATGACATTCCCATATTAGGATTGTTTAAGGAAAAATTGTCAAAGTATAACATCTCTTATTTTTTCATAGATGTACTTGAGGGATACAATGGAACAATATTTGCCTATGGACAAACGTCTTCAGGAAAGACACACACAATGGAGGTAACATCATATGTGTTTGGATGTAGCTTGCAACCCAGATAAGCTATTCACTCATAGATACATTCATTCATTCCTTGTAGAGGTATTTCACTGTGCTTATTTGATTTGGTCTTCATTACCTGTTCTCATATAAGTAACATGCAGGTAACATCATTGTTGGAATCTAACTCCCGAGTTTGAATAGTAAGTAATGTATGTTCATATGGTTTTATAGTGAACATTTAAGAATGTCACTACAGTTACCAGGCTGCTGGTTAATACTAGATGATAGGGCCTGTTGTAACAAGAAGACGGCCTCTGATCTTCTGCCAGTGCTGTGGGGCTTTTATCTGAAATGTACTGAACTTTGGTCTATTTTCTAGTCTTTATTTCCATAAAGTAATAAAAACATATTTCTAGGATATGCATGAATTTGAAGTAGAAAAAACATTGCAGATTTATGTTTAAAGGAATTAAAATACTTTCAAGAATTTATTTTACAAATGTGGATAATCTAAATCTAGTGCTTGTATAAGGAGCTCAGATATATTGTTTAACAGTGTGCTTGATGTGTAGTAGTATCTAAAAGTTGAATGGGGTTTTAAAGTATTTTTTGAGCTTATTTCCAGAAAGAACAAGCATAATTTATACAACTATAGATTGATAGTTTTTGTTTTTAACTCATCTTTTACATTTTTATAAGAATTTAGATTTTTAGAATTTGTATTACACGGGGTTAAAGGTCATTTTCATGCAAGTGTATGATAAACTTTGAGGATATTCCCCCATGCTCCCCTGCCATCCCCTTCTGTTCCCTTCCCTCACTAGTCCTCTTTGTTCTATGTCATGGTATCTGTACATTCATGATTTTAAACATCTGTAAGGTCTAGAGCCTACAAATAAAATCATTTTGTTTTCTATACAGGGTAAACTTCATGATCCAGAGGGCATGGGGATTATCCCAAGAATAGTGCAAGATATTTTTAATTATATTTACTCTATGGATGAAAATTTGGAATTTCATATTAAGGTAAACTTTAGAAAGATTATATTTTTTCAATTATATTTTCCCCAAAATATAAGGACTGCAAGTTGCTTTTGTAAAGTAAGTTTTAAAATTATTTGTTTTTATGAATACAATAGAAAGATTTACTAATCCAATTGGGGTCCTAGTTCACCTGCTATTAAATGATTAAACAACTTACTTAACTCTGTCCTTACGTCATCCTTTCCTATAAATGAAATGATTTATCTATAGAACTTTAAGGTTCCTACTACTCTTAATGGATCTCATTCATTTCAGGTGAAGATATATAATGGAAATATTTTTTTAGTTATTTAAGCAGCTTAGCTAATTTATGACTTACTATTAGATAGTGAACTATGACTGGTTTATCTACAACTGTATCTGCTGAGTATAGATAATACCTGCCTCTCAACTGCCTTAAATATTTAATGAGCAAGTGAGTAAGCTATTTCATAATTTTTTGTTTTTATAATTTAGGTTTCATATTTTGAAATATATTTGGATAAAATAAGGGACCTATTGGATGGTAAGTTTAAATTCTTGCTTTAATTTCAAAATAGTATCTGTTGTTCTTTCAGAAGTTGATATATGACCATATCTTAGTAATTCAGTATGACAGTGACTTCAATTACATGGAATGGATATTTCCTATATTTTGTGACACACAGAATAATTTATAGCACATACACATGGTACTTCTTATGTGACAAATATAGTGTTAGTCTGGGAATTAGAGAACCTGAGCCCCAAGTTATAGTTTTATGTATGTATGTATGTATGTATGTATGTATGTATGTATGTATGTATTTTGAGGTAGGGTCTCTCTGTAGCCCAGGCTGACCTGGAATTCACTATATTGTCTCAGGGTGGCCTCGAACTCATGGTGATCTTCCAGCTTCTGTCATCTAAGTGCTGGGATTAAAGGCATGTTTTTTATTGGTAAAATGTGGGTGGCAAAGGTTGGGATGGGCCTCAAATTTTATATTGCTGTATTAGGTTCTAGTTAATTCTGTATCTACAAGGTTGGTTGGTAGGTTGATTTCTAGAGTCTCTCTAGTCAAGGCTGACCTGGAACTCACTCTGAAGTTCCAGGCTGGCCTTGATCTCACAGTGGTCCTCCTACCTCTGCCTCCCTAGGGATGGGATTAAAGGTAAGCACCACTATGCCCAGCTGTTCTTGTTTTTAAACAGTAGTACTTCTGTCATTTTTTTTTTAACAAGTTAATTGGAGCTCAAGAGTTGTCAGAAGAGTTGTCAGTGGTGAAAGGTGTTTGCTTATAAAGCCTGATGGCCTGGGTTTGATTTTCCAGTTCTCATTGGAGAATAGTCAGGGTTCTTTAGAGGAACAGAGCTAACAGAATGAATTAGAGTTTAAAAAAGGGGGGGGGGATTTGTTGAATTAGCTCATGACAGTCCCACAGTAGCAGTCTGTAAGCCCAAGAGTCAAGGAACTGAAAGACCCTCAAGGCCTCTCTCAGGAGAGCGTACCCCAGAACTCCAATAACCACACCAGCAGATGCAAAAGCAAGAGGTGTTTAATTTTTAATTGCGCAATTGGGCTCCTCGGGCTCTACCAGCAAGCAGGCTGCCGTGTGTGCAGGCAAGATGGAGCCCCGAAGAACAAAGGAGCAGGGTACTTATAGATAAGAAACTACTTAATTATAATATAACTCAGTCCAGCCCTCATTTTAGGACAGCCATATGTTCCCTTTTATGGAATCTTTTTTTTCTTTTCCTGGGTCTTTATCACCAGGCCTCCTTTAGGGAGGGGGAGGCCAATCTAAAGTGAAGCTAGTTTTACAAAATGGAGTTTTATCTATAAAATGGATTCTTCAGAACCAGTAGCCACTCAGTCCACGTGCCTGGATGCCTCAGCAGTCCCAGTCCAACACTGGAGGCCTAAGGCTTCTAGGGGAGCCGATGGTCTTCAGTCCAGGATGGAAGGCTGAGGAAGCTCTGTTCCAATGCTAACAGGCAGGCAGGGAGGCTACAAAGCAGGCAGAGAGGCAAGGAGAGATTTCTTTCCCATTTATATATCCTTAGGGCAGAGTCTTGCAACCCTATCCCAGACTTGTTGCCTTCCTGAGTCTCTAGACTTTCCTTCCTGCACTGCCCTCCCAGGAAGGGATGTTTGTTTCTAGCTCCCCTGAGTTTCCTTATATCCTGCCCCCTACTGAGAGGGCTGCCTTCCTATGAACATCCTCAAGAGGACCACCCAAGATTACTAAAAAGGTCAAGTTGACAACAGAATTTAACCATCTCACCACGTAAAGCCTGGCGCTCAAAATGCCACTTGCACCTGGAGTTCATTTGCAGTGGCCCTGGCATGCTCATATATCATATACTCTCTCATTCTCTTTCAGTCTCTCAGTTATTTTTTTCTTTTTTAAATTAATCCACTAGTTACTTGAGCACTTTGGAAATATCCATGTTGGGTATTTTATCTACTCAAAGTCCAAGCCTTAGTACTTGGCAAGAATGCTAGCAATAGCTTGTGCTAGATAACTATAAACTTGAAAGTAATAAAAATGTTTATAAATAAAAAAAAATTAATCCACTAATTTGGCTGCTATGGCAAGCCTATCAATTGTATTAGGTATTTCACATCCTGCTATTATGGTTTTAAAATAGTTTTACTATTTTTTTTTTGTTGTTTTCAGTTTCAAAGACCAACCTTTCAGTTCATGAAGACAAAAACCGTGTTCCCTATGTAAAGGTACTTAGAAAAGAGAAATGATTGTTTTTTTAAGGCCCTGTAATAGACTTTAAAAAGATATTGACAATAATTTAAAAATTACTTCACAGGGATGCACAGAGCGTTTTGTATGTAGTCCAGATGAAGTTATGGACACTATAGATGAAGGAAAGTCCAACAGGCATGTAGCAGTTACAAGTAAGTAGATATTAATGTTGGCTAGGGCATAAATCCATCATATCCTTTCAGATATATAATAATCTTATGATTTGTTTTGTTAATTTCCTTACAGATATGAATGAGCACAGCTCTAGAAGTCACAGTATATTTCTCATTAATGTAAAACAAGAGAACACACAAACGGAACAAAAACTGAGTGGGAAACTTTATCTGGTTGATTTAGCTGGTAGTGAAAAGGTAAAGCCTTTCTTTATATCCTGACCGATATCTAAGCATTTTTATAAATTTCACCTTGAATTGAGACTTAGAGTATTCATTGTTGCATCTTGAAACTTGTAAAATTATTTTGGTGATATAAGAATTCTCAGTATGAGCCGTGTGTGGTGGTGCATGCCTTTAATCCCAGCACTCGGGAGGCAAAGGTAGGAGGATTGCCGAGAGTTCAAGGCCACTCTGAGACTACATAGTGAATTCCAGATTCCAGGTCAGCTTGGGCTAGAGTGAGACCCTACCTCAAAAAAAAATAAAACAAACAAACAAAAAAAAAGAATTCTCAGTGTGGTGCCATGCTCTGCCCCAAATTACGATTAGTATCATTGTTGGGTTAAGATTAATGTTTTTAATAGATTTATTTAGCATAAGCCATGATAAAGTTTATCCCTTTCCCAGTTTATCTGACTGGTAACTAACTCTTACTCCATGGTTTGGTTGTATAGTTGTCCCTTGGTATTCTTGGGGAATTGCTTTCAGGATCCTTTAACTAACTACTTATGAACATCAAAATCCATGATGCTCAAGGACCTTATAGAATGGTGTGGCTTTTGCATAGAACCTCTGCACAGCTTCCTGTACACTTCAGATCACTTGTAGATTATTACTGATCATACCTGATGCAGCGGAAATGCTATGTAAATGTGATGATACTGTCTTGTTAGAGATTAGTGACAAGAAACAAAGTCTATTGAGTAAAAAACAGGGGTGTTTTGTTCTTGTTCTGTATTCTGAATACTTCCCATCCTTGGCTAGTTGAATCAATCCATGGTTACTGAGATAATTGACTGTCATTTGGGGTGTCTGCAGTCCTGTAGAATGCTAAAATTTATATTAAAGCTAGAATGTTTTGAATATGAACTTTGCTAATTTTATTTAGAATAATATGCCTCTTCTGTCTGTTGAAAAGTTACATACATCATTTTTTCAAAGATTTCTCAAATCTTGTGAATTCTAGAAGCACTTTCCTCAGTCAACATTGCTACTTATTTTCATCTACCTTGAATATAGATATATCTGCATTTTAAAAAAAAATTATTTATTTGCCAGCAGAGAGAGAGACAGAGACAGAGACAGAATGGGCATGCCAGGGTCTCTAGCAAATGAACTCCAGACGCACTCACCACTTTGTGCATCTGGCTTTACATGGGCACTGCAGGCAAGTACCTTAACCACTGAGTCATCTCCAGCCCTGCATTTTATTTTTAAAGATGAAAGTTTGCTTACATCACATTTTTTAAAAAAATTTTTTTTAGATATTTTATTTATTCATTTTCAAGCAGAGAGAGAGAGAACACATCAGGGCCACCATCTTGTGTGTCTGGCTTATGTGGGTACTGGGGAATTGAACCCAGGGCCTTAGGCACTGGAGGCAAATGCCTTAACCGCTGAGCCATCTCTCCAGCCCTACATCACATTTTTTAAAGTTAGTTATTTATTTATGAGAGACAAGGTCAGAAAGAGTGAGTATGGGCATACCAGCACCATCTTCTGCTGCTACTATTCATGAACTGTTGATGCATATACCACTTTGTGTGCAATCTGGCTTTGCCTAGGCATTGGGGAATCAAACCCAGGCTGTCAGGCTTTGCAGGCAAGTGCCTCTAACCGCTGAGCCATCTCTCCAACCCTACATAGCATTTTTTTTAAACACTGGCTTCATTGTGCTTTGGCTCTTAACCAATATTACAAAGAGATGAACACATTAACGAAAAGTCCAATTTTACATACAAATTCTTTTTCTCCCCCCACCCAAGTAGGCTCTCATTTTAGCTCAGATGACCTGGAATTCACTCTAGTCCCAGGCTGGCCTTGAACTCAGCAGTCCTACCTCTGCCTCCAAGTGCTGGGATTAAAAGTGTACACCACCGTGCTGGCCCAAGTTCATTATTTTCCAGAGCACTCTCTGAAGGAATGAACTCTTATAGCCCCTCTGTGCTTCCCAGTCCCCATACGCTCACAAGAGAGCCTGGAGGAGCTGTTTACACATCAGAAGGTCTCTACCTCTGCTAAGCTCCTTGAAAGGAGTCTAACACTTAGACCCAGTTTACATTCCTAAGCCTGTCAGTTGTACCTGATAAATGGCTGCCCAGGACCTGTGAAGGCCATTAAGTTTGAATAACAGTTCTCTGTGTCCTGCACTCCTTTGCCGCATCACACCAAAGGTCTTTAAAACTCCCTTCAGAGCTTCTCCTGACACACTCTCCTGGAGAGGTGGCTGTCCTCTTGCTGTCACTGAATAGAGCAGTCCCTTTGTAAGCGTGAGCTGATTCTGGTGTCCTTTCTGTCTCACTTTCCTTACACTAGACGTCACATTTGCTGTGTCCTCATCACGCTCTTTAAACAGCTCGATGTAGAGGCTTGTTTTCTTAGGTCATTTCATTTATTTTTGCTGGTTATTGGTGCCTTAGGAAAATTATTTTAAATTGTAATTTTTCTACTGTGAAATGTTACAGGTTAGTAAGACCGGAGCTGAAGGTGCTGTGTTGGATGAAGCTAAGAATATCAACAAGTCCCTGTCTGCACTTGGGAATGTCATTTCTGCATTGGCTGAGGGTAGTGTGAGTATTCATGTCTTTATTTCCCCATTGTATTCTGGAGAATCATTTATAGAGATGTATATGGATTCATGAATGTAAGAAAAAGATTCACTGAGTCAATATAGAGAAAGTAGTTGTCTTCTGAGAAGTTGTGGCATTACATGTGCATCCTAGTTCTCACCTTAGTGTCAAGTGCTAGAAAGAACTGAAATGTGCTGGCCATGGTGGCACGTGCCTGTAATTACCACATGCACGGGAGGGAGAAGCGGGATCCTCAGCTAGACGGTGACTTCAATACCACACTGATGTGTATTTGCTTTGTCACATTAGGAAAGAGCCAAAGCGCATTTTAAATGTTGTAGCGTCTCAAAACAGTTTTAAAAAAGTGCTTTGTAGAACTGGAGCGATGGCTCAGCGGTTAAAGGTGCTTGTGTGCAAATGTGAGAACCTACCTCAAAACAAAATCTGAAATAACTTTGTAAAACAGTACATTTATATAATTTTAGTAGATAAATATCCACAGATGTTTTTTGTTTTTTTCTTTGTTTTTGTATGTAGACATATGTTCCCTATCGAGATAGTAAGATGACGAGAATTCTGCAGGATTCATTGGGTGGCAACTGCAGGACCACCATTGTGATCTGCTGCTCTCCCTCATCGTACAACGAGTCTGAGACCAAGTCCACACTCTTGTTTGGTCAAAGGTTTGCTCTTGTTGTGTTATTATTATTGTGATTTGTTGCTCTCCATCGTTGAAAAATGAGTCTGAAACCAAGTTTATACTGCTTTTTGGTCAAAGATTTGTTCTTAAGAAATATAAAGCCAAAACTCTTTTGTGTATGAAATTTGTTAATATCTAGTAGCTACTATTTAATCTGTACATATTGTTAGAGTGAGAGATAATACAAGCTGCATCCTTATTTTAGGTTGGTTAGATTTAACTTTTCATACATGTTAAAGGTAATTGTGACCATTTATTTATTGGATTTGTGAAAGTTTAGCTCACATTTTGAAAATAAGTATTTGAATCAGGTAATGAAATATAACCCATTGTTAAACTTTTGACATACATTTAACAAGTTAAAATGATTTATGTAAAATTTTTAGTTTAGGAATATAAATGATGACCTTACTGTAGACCGTCAGTGATAATTTATAATTAGGAAAATTAATATGGTGTGATAGCCATTAGTATGGTCTAAGATAATAACTTCAGTCACATCTTTTTTCCTTCCAATTCCATCTCTTAGGGCCAAAACAATTAAGAACACAGTTTGTGTCAATGTGGAGTTAACTGCAGAGCAGTGGAAAAAGAAGTATGAAAAAGAAAAAGAGAAAAATAAGACCCTACGGAACACCATTCAGTGGCTTGAAAATGAACTTAACCGATGGCGTAATGGTAATAATTTATGAATGCGTCGTTTAAGTTTGTCGATGTAGGATAGTTTCACAAACTTTCAATGTAAGTGAAAATGAAGCATATCCCTTTTCAGTTTTTAAGCATTTTGGGGTTTTCAAATAAAGGTGCAATACCCCTTTCATTAAATTTTTATTTTAACTGAAGTAAGTATAGAGGCGTAGGTACCATTTAGAAAGTCAGAATATGACAAGGTGCCCAGATTAGACAGAAGCAATAAAATGGCAAGACTTGGTGGCTGGGTTTCAGAGAATGGGGCAGGATCAAGGATAATTCTGAATATTTAGAATGCAAAGCTTTGTGGTGCACCCCCATAATCCCAACATTTGGGAAGTAGACAGGATGATTATAAGTGTGGGCCAACCTGGACTGTACAAGACCCTGTATTTAAAACAAACAAACAAACAAACAAAAAAACCCAAACCAAAGCCAGGTGTGGTGCTGCATGCCTTTAATCCCAGCACTTGGGAGGCAGAGGTAGGAGGATAGCTGTGAGTTCTAGGCCAGCCTGAGAATACATACTGAATACGTATTGAAATTCAGGTCAGCCTGGGCTAGAGTGAGGCCCTACCTTGAAAAACCAAAAATAAATAAAAAATAAAAATCTTTTCTGATGTTTTGGCTCACACCTATAAAATGGGAGTTTAAGGGAGGAAGGTTTCACAAATTTCAGGCTAGGGCTGAAGAGATGGTTCAGAGAGAGAGAGAGAGAGAGCGCACAGAAAAATTGGTAAAATGAAGCTGGTGAAATTGAATGAGAATTGAGCAAGATGGTGAAATAGGACTTTCTATCAGTCACTGTGCAGAATTTATGTAACCACACAAAAATATAGACTTCACATAAATTAAGAAACTAGGTTCAAATTCTTAGAGCTTGCTTATTGTATAACAACAAACAGAGCTGGAGAGATGGCTCAGTGGTTAAAAGGTGCTTGCTTGCAAAGCCTGCCAGCTGATTCAGTTCTCTAGTTCCCAAGTAAAGCCAAACCCACAAGGTGGTACATGTGTCTGGAGTTTGTTTGCAGTTGCAGAAGTTCCTGGCATAGACAAATGTGCGCGCATGCGTGCGCACGCACACACACACACACACACACACACACACACACACACACACACGGGTCAATTATTTTCTCTCCCTCCCTCAAATAAATATTAGAAAATAGTAAGCCAATCCTTAGTGAAGAGCATAGGAAGGACATTATCCATGTCACACCATTCCCAACCCTAGACAACATAGTGTTTGGGAGGAAGGGAGGGACTTGAGTGTAGGGTGAGACTCCCAACACCCCATACTCCAAACAGGTACCTCTGACTGAGCTCTGGTCTGCCTCAATGCCAAAGAGAACCTGCATTTAGCCTGTGAAGTAGACTCATCTCCAACATCTAGACAAGCCTCGGCACACCACTGTAGAAGCCCTGGGCTTCAGAACTGTGCACGACATCTGTCTGCATCTCTGATTGCTTTGTTGATGGCTTTCCTGGACTAAGTAGATACTTTCAGATCCTTAGACATCAAAGCACACCGTAAGGATCAGTCAGAGGAAACCATGACATCACCAGAGGCATAAAAGAAAGCACCAATGATCAACCCTAAGAAATGTGGACAAGTGAACTGCCTGGCAATTCAGAATAGCCATTATAAGCAAGCTCTGTGAACTTCTGGAAAATACAAAGAGAACTGAATGAAATGAAATGAGAAAAACAAGTGACTAGAATGAGAAATTAAATCGAGAAATTGAAGTAATTTTTAGGGGTTAAACAAAACTTCCTGGATCTAAAAACTATAGTAGGGATCAAAGAATTCAAACTAGGACATTATGTGAAAATACACTTAGGAAAAGGAGTAAAAGTGACATTTGTTTTGGCCATTTTACTGTCCTCTAGGGGAGACAGTGCCTGTTGATGAGCAGTTTGACAAAGAAAAGGCCAACCTGGAAGCTTTCACAGTGGACAAAGACACAACCATTACCAATGATAAACCAGCAGCTACGATTGGAGTTACTGGAAGCTTTACTGATGCTGAAAGAAGAAAGTGTGAAGAAGAACTGGCTAAGTTGTATAAACAACTTGATGACAAGGTAGGTGTAACTGGTTTTAGGTCTCTAAGGAATGTTATTATTAACAAAAGTGTTTTTTTTTTAAGTTTTCTGTTTTTAGATGTCAGTGTCATCATTCCTTCTAATCTATATATAG
The DNA here is from genome assembly GCA_004024765.1 of Zapus hudsonius. Taxonomy (NCBI): domain Eukaryota; kingdom Metazoa; phylum Chordata; class Mammalia; order Rodentia; family Dipodidae; genus Zapus; species Zapus hudsonius. The sequence continues at coordinate 58,615 of PVHP010002386.1, forward strand.
ATTTTACTTGATTTTTGTTAGCTTTTATAAAATCATTTTATCACCGGGTCTGTTCGCATATGCTTCAATTATAGCACTTGGGAAGTGGAGGGGACAGAAGATTCAAGGTTACCTTTGGCTCCATAGTGATTTTGAGGCAAGCCTGAGCTGCAGGGGACCATTCTTCAAAAAACCAAGGAATGATGAACATTGTATTCATAGAAAAATAAAATAACGGCAAGGGCTGGAGAGGAAGCTGAGTTGTAGAGGATTGCTTAGCACTTGCAAGGCCCTGGTCTCTTATCAGCACCAGGGAAACAAATCACAATTTCAGTTCTGTACAGAAGCTATGCGTGAGATCCTGTCTTCTCCCCCTTCAAGCTAAATGATCTTTTTGCCAGGTATACTAGAACACTTAGGAAGCTGATAGGAGAGTCATGGGAAAACCCTATTTCCAAAAGTAAAAACAGGCCTGGAGCAATTGCTCAGTGGTTAAGGGCACTTCCTATACAAGCATGAGGGCCTGCGGAGAGACCTGAGAAACTGCTCAAGTTTGATATGCAGCACCCACATGAAATAGCTTAGAGTGACCATGCACACCTACAGCACCAGCCCTGTGGGGGAGCACATGGCCAAGAGTCACCAGAGCTCACCAAACAGCAATGAGCTCCAGGATCAGACAGAGACTCCTGCCCCAGTAAGAATGGGAGGAAGAGTGAGGGAGCGGGACACCTGACATTGTGGGGCATGTGTGTAGGGTGCCACATGGGCACATACCCTTGTATGACCACACACACAAGGAAAACCAGTAACAACAACCTATGGACTGCAGGTGTGGCTCAGGAGTAAAGTGCTTGCTGCTTACCTAGCACAGTTAGGCCCCAAATTCAACCACAGCCTTTCTTAGGAAAATTTGGCAATAGATCATTGGAGAGTCTTAATGAAATGACCACTTGGAATTAGGAATCTGAAGGTCCTAATTTATAAAAATGGAAGAAAAGAAAGGAAAAAGAATACAAGAGAAACAATACCTTCCTGCTTTGCTTAAATCAGTCTTGTAAAAATAAATATGAACCTAACAGGAAGGACAAGGACAAGAGCAATAGAGAGAAAACATTTAGGTGTTTTAAAATTTAAGCAGAGATGGCCTGTTTGAAAATGACTACATGACCAGTTTTCAGTGACAGTTATAAACTAAGCTATTTTTTAACCTTTTAAGTATTTAATGTGTAAATTTTATAAACAAAACCCTTTTTCTTTTATGATATATTACCTCTATTAATAACTGAAAGAAATTCTTTTCATTTCAATTTTTCTAAGGAGATTTAAACTGTTAAATGTGGAAAAATGGTTTTGAGGTATTTTGGAGGAATACTAACTTTAAATTTTACATTGGGAAGACCTGGTTTGTAAGCTACTTTTAATTACAACTTTTAGGATGAAGAGATTAACCAGCAGAGTCAGCTGGTTGAGAAATTGAAGACCCAGATGTTGGATCAGGAAGAGGTAAGCTAAATGCTTCCCATGCGCTTCCAGAGAAGCCTTACTGTTTACTGTCCTTGAAAGATGAAGGAAGATGTAGAGCTCAGATTATGCAACACTGTCATTTTTTCTAAACTTTATTAACAGTTTCCATAGTGAAGACAGTAAACTGGTAATTCCCACTCCTGCCCGCTCCCATTCTTCCCCCTCAAATCCACCCTGCATTGAATCCCTTTCTTCCAACTAGTCTCTCCTCGATTTCGATGTCATTTTTCCTCCTCCTATTCTGAAGGTCTTGTATAGGTAGTGTCAGGCCCTGTGAGGTCATGAGCATCAAGGCCATTTTGTATCTGGAAGATTGCATTGTAAGCAGTTCCTCCCCTTCCTTTGGCTCTTACATTCTTTCCGCCACCTCTTCTGCAATGGACCCTGAGCCTTGGAAGGTGTGGTAGAGATGTCTCAGTGCTGAATACTCCACTGTCACTGTCATTTAGTTTAGACCTTCATTTTATCTCATCCAGTATAAAGGAGATAATTGGGGGGGAAGGGCCCTAAGTTTTTGAGGGACTGGGGAAGTAGTAAAGGCCATAAGCTCCAGTAACTAAAAGAGATACCTGCCATCAGAAAACTTAATGCTGGGCAGTTCATTCGGATTTATTGAGACAAGCACAAGGTTTTGCTATGTAACTCAGGTTAGCCTAGAACTAGCTATATTGAGCCATGCTGGCCAGAACTCTTGAAGTTCCTGCCTCTGCCTTCCAGTGCTCAGATTGCAGGCCTCCCCCCACCATGCCCGGCATCATGTGAGTTACTTGAACTGTGTGACATTGCTCTGAAGAGACTTAGGCAGTTTCTTCACTTGTAAAGATTCTCGCTTATTTCTGTGGCTCTGCTGCAGTCATTGGACTGTGATTGCTGAGCTTTCTGGCTACTTCCCTGTTTTTTCTCCAGTTCAGACTCCGTATGCTGAAACCAAGTCTCTGAGCATAGCACAGGGGCCACAGAAAATCTAAAGGTTTGTTTCTATTTTGGTTTTTCGAAGTATGGTCTCTGTAGCCCAGGCTGACCTGGAATTCACAATGTAGTCTCAGGGTGGCCTCCAACTCATGGTGATCCTCCTACCTCTGCCTCCTGAGTGCTGGGATTAGGCGTGCATTACCATACCCGGCAAAATCTGAATTTCTTTTTAAATTATGAAATTGGTTTCGTGCATACTGTTTTAAGTCTAGAATGCCTTTTTCTTCATTGCATTAATTTGCGCCTGACTAAAATCTAATCCTAGCCAACTTCTCCATGAGCACTATCCAGAAATAGCCCCTTCTCTTATACTACCAAACACTTGATCTGTCCAGCCTCTTAATGCACTTAAATTCCATCTTGGAAAGACCTTATTTATGTACCTAGCCTCTCTTTTAAAGGCCAAGTGACAATTCACTTCCTTTCTCTGTTCCAGTGTCCAGCACAGTGCCTGACTATTGAGTGAACAAAGGCTGGTGCCTTTAATAGCCCCTATGTCTTTTCCACTGTGCTTAGTGTGATGGTAGCACTGGATGTTTTCCTTGCAGTTTTGATAACTAGGTATCTATCTCTTCCACTCTTTCGTGTAGCTTCTGGCATCCACAAGAAGGGACCAGGACAATATGCAGGCTGAGCTGAATCGCCTTCAAGCCGAAAATGATGCCTCTAAAGAAGAAGTGAAAGAGGTTCTACAGGCCTTGGAGGAGCTTGCAGTGAATTATGATCAGAAGTCTCAGGAAGTGGAAGATAAAACTAAGGAGTTTGAGCTGCTCAGTGAAGAGTTGAATCAGAAATCTGTAAGAGACAGTTTTTTCTTTCTTAATGCTTACTTTCAAGTGAGGTTGATTGAAGTTGTTCTTATAGAAGCCGAAGGCATTGACAACATCATATCTCAAGAGACTCAGAGCTGAACTCCCTTCTTTATGAAGCTTTGGAGGTGGAGGGAAAGTTACCATTCTGGTCCTGATGTGTCTGTTGATGTGTAATTTATGATACTGCTATCCCTAATGCTAAGGGGGGAAAATTAATCACATAGTTTAGTAAAGCTATTAGATAAATTGTTCAAATGACAAATTAAGAAATATACACACAAGGGCCTGGGGAGATGGCTCAGAGGATACGAATGCTTGCTATATAAACACGAGGAACCGAGTTTCCATAGTGTAGTTGTGATGCCCATGGCCCCAGTCTGAAGGACTGAATTTTGCTGCTCAACAACTCTACCCAAAAAAACAGCATGGATTCCAGGTTCAGCGAGAAACCCCATCTCAAGAAAATACGGCAGAAGAGTGATAGAAGAGGGTACCTGGAGTCAGCCTCATGCACATGCATATGGGGCACGCATGTGCACATACCACACGTAATACACACATGCCTGTGCTGCCTGTACTCTGGAGGCAGAGGTAGGAGGATTGCTTCAAGTTCAGCATGGTCTACGTAACATGCTCCAGACCAGCCAGTTCTTACTTTAAAAAAAAAAAAAAAGGCAAACAAAGGAAGGAATAAAAAGAAAGAAGAAATACTGTTTAATGTTTAGTCATGCTGTGTTGTATGGTCTTTGTTTTGTTCTCTGAACAGTAGGATCTCATTGTGGTTCAAAGCAGGAATTGCCAGCCTCCACAGGTGCTGCCAGCAGCAGTGTATGGCTCTGATTATTTGAACAACCCATTCCCATGCTTTGTTATTAACAATAGCTCCTGGTTTAGAAGTGAGTTCCTGGTGGTGTACTGGGATGAGTGGCCAGTGCAGTGCCTCTACTTGTCTGGAAAAGTGAGGTGTTGGCACTAGGAAACAGTACTCTCAGAGGTGCTGTACCTGGTGTGCTCATGTTCTTTACTTTGCAACGTTAACAAGTAGCTTTGTTATAATTTAATACTGTGGAGATTATTTAATACCGGGGAGCATTATGAGCAAGCCTCATTGCTGCTGTAAAGAACAGAAGGTATCTCAAGACCCTTAAGTTGGTCCCTGTTATGGTTTCAGTGTTGAAGGCAGTTGTGTCCCAGCTGTGAGGCTGAAATCAGCATTGCTTTGTTGGTAACAAGATTTTTTTTTTATATTGAAGCAGTATTATTTTTCAGTTGTTAGAGAAAATGTCTAGCAATTTAAATGCTTACAGTAGAAGCAAACCATCTAGCCACCAAGAAATATTGTAGATTTAGATTTGTGAGCATACACTCAACTAATATCAAACTAAAGGAAACCATCAACCCTCAGACGATCAGCAGTTGAATTGTGGCTTCTCTACAGAAGTAATGTTGATTAAAAGTAAGCTGCATTTAAAATGCTACATCTGATATTTGATCTATTAAATATCAAATTTTAAAGTAGGGACAAGTTGGGCTAGACTTTTCAATTTTTGGTGACTTGGAGACTGAAGAACTGCTATTATTGTTAAGTTACAATTAGAGTCAATAAACTCAGTAACATTACTTCACCCTTAGCTCCTAGACAATTGCGTGTAGTATTAAAAGTGGTAATTACTCAGTGGTGGATGTTGATGAAGTGTGCTAATCATGTAGAAAACTTGTCTATTCCACCATGAATGCTCAGACTAATCTCCACAGATGAGCCAAGATCCAGCAGTAGGGATAATCACCTCTCACTAATATACTTAGTTGATTTAGTACAGACAATACCTGCTTTTACTAGAATATGATGACTTTATATAGTGTGAAGCCCCCCCCCCATTTTTTTTTTTTAACAAGGTAGGGTCTCTCTCTAGCCCAGGATAATCTGGAACTCACTCTGTAGTCTTAGGCTGGCCTTGAAATCACAGTGATCCTCCTACCTCTGCCTCCTGATTGCTGGTATTAAAGGGGTGCACCACCACACCTAGTTGAAATTTATTTTTAAGCTTGAGCTGGGGGCCACCCCAGAATTCAATACAGATCAAGAATCTGAAAGCAGAAAAGACCCATGGCCATCAGAAGTTGAGGTTTCATCTGTACTGTTGATTTTCGACTCTCAGGCTACTTTAGCAAGTATTGATGCTGAGCTTCAGAAACTTAAGGAAATGACCAACCACCAGAAGAAGCGAGCAGCAGAGATGATGGCCTCTCTACTAAAAGACCTTGCAGAAATAGGAATTGCTGTGGGAAATAATGATGTGAAGGTAATAAAATAGCTAAGTATTGTATATCATCATTTGCACGTTTGTTATGACTCATTTACTCATTGTCGTTACTCGACGAGTTTACTGTCTCGGTAGGGTATTGACTACATTTTAAACAGATGAGGAAAAAGGATTGGGGGCATCCAAATCATTAACTCAAATACTAAGTAACATTCATTGGACCATGCTTGGTTCTTCTAATATGTGGAGACTTTGCACTTAGAAATGATCTTAACAGCAGAAGCAGTGTGGGAAAAGACTGTGATTCAGCCTGAGCTTTCTTTACGTTTCAGTACAAAGAATCTCCAGCGTGCAACCACTCACCTGTGCACACGAGAAAAGATAAGGGTGGGAGGGTCTGTTTCTGTCATTTAGACAGTCATAAAACGTAAATTCCTGGATTCCTGACTATTAAGTAATTAATTCCTGACTACTAAGTAATAATAAAATACACATTAATCTCTGTAAGGTTTTGTAGCCTTGTTGGGAAGAGAGAGAGACCCTGGTGGCTCTTGGCCTTAGCTCCTTGTGTCACTTCTCACAGCAGCCCGAGGGGACAGGCATGATTGATGAAGAGTTCACTGTAGCCAGGCTGTACATCAGCAAGATGAAGTCCGAAGTGAAGACGATGGTCAAGCGCTGCAAGCAGCTAGAAAGCACCCAGAGCGAGAGCAGCAGGAAAGTGGAAGAGAGCGAGAAGGAGCTGGCAGCGTGCCAGCTTCGTGTCTCACAGGTGTGCCATGTGTGGAGGGGGCAACATGGAGGGGGTGGTTTGGTTGGTGAAGTTCTGGTGCCTGTAAATGCATGTGAACCATAGTGTGCATATCCCAGTACTTGGGATATATAGCAAACTGGGTGAACGAGGCTAGCTGTGGGCTTCTCTTACGAGGTAAGCTGTTGAGGAAGGCACCTCATGTTCATATACACATAACATCGAAGTCAAAAATTTACAGAAAGATGTAGTCAATAGTACTACTGAAGACCTTGGAAGAATTCCAGGGTGTGCAGACTGTAGGGACCAGTTTTCAGTGTTTAGCTACTGAATAGTAATGAACAAATACCAAGATGGGAATTGTTCAGGGAGGGAAAGGGATATTATGTCTCAAGTGGCATAAGCTATAAAGATAGCCATTAATTTACTAAATTTTTGACATTGTAAATCTGGCAACTGAACATTTTAGGGTGAAGTGCTTTCCGATTTATCCTGTGGTTAGCATAGCAATAAAACATGTTTCGTACATGTTTCTGTGCAGAGGCCAGGAGAGGATGTTGGTGTCCTCTATCTCTTTTCTGCCTCATTTCTTTGAGATAAGATTCTCTCTCTAAACCTAGAGCTCACCTCTTTTATGTTAGACTGGCTGACCAGCGAGCCCAAGAATTCTGTCTCTGTTCCCCTCAACACTGGGATTACGGCATGAACAGCCACACCTGGCTTTCTACACAAGTTCTGGGAACTGACCGCTGAGAGCACTCTTACCCACTGAACAATATCCATGGCTTTAAATATTCTTTCTTACAAAATGTTTGTATGACATGCTTCTTCTACTTCATATCAGTATATTTTTTCCAAAAGCATGAAGCTAAAATCAAGTCACTGACTGAGTACCTCCAAAATGTGGAGCAGAAGAAAAGACAGCTGGAGGAATCTGTTGACTCGCTTAGTGAAGAACTAGTCCAGCTTCGGGCACAAGGTACTATCTGCTTTAGATCCCTGTTCTCACTTTATTTAGTAGTAGTAGTCTTTACACGGATTAAAAAATACTAGGAAGTTGGAATAGTAAATAAATCACAAACTTCATTGTGGCCTTGAAATATTTTTTAAATTATATTGGATATATAAATGGAAAACCTGGGAATCTCCCAGGGAAGCATGTCTAAATCTTAACAGAAAGAGCTTAGAAGCTCTCATTTGCCTTCCATGGTATCAATACAATGGGTGTAACTGTTGATAGCACTGTATTGAGCTTGCAGAGTTCTGCTAAAACCCGTTTGCTTCTGGTTGCTATGACTATTCTTAAGGCTTATTTCGCACCTCTTATTCCCTTGACAAACAGAGAAAGTCCACGAGATGGAAAAAGAACACTTGAACAAAGTTCAGACTGCAAATGAAGTTAAGGCAAGTTTGTTGTATTGGACTCTGCTGTTTTTAATCTGTCATTATTGTTAGTCTGACTATAATACCCTCTCCCACCCTCCAAATTTTAGCAAGCTGTTGAACAGCAGATCCAGAGTCACAGAGAATCGCATCAGAAACAAATCAGTAGTTTGAGAGATGAAGTGGAGGCCAAGGAGAAACTAATAACTGATCTTCAAGAGTGAGTGCTTTACTTTTCTCCTAGGAAACCAATTGCGTAGACAGGAGGAGGACTTGGTTACTGGACTTGGTTACTGATGGACAGCACATCTTATTAGGAGCCTGCAGTTCTCTGCATAGAAAAAGAAGACATTTCATATCTATGAGTAAAACTTCTAAGCTTCAGACAAAACTTGTGAAATTTTTCTCTTAGGCCTTTTGGTCTCTTAAGTATTCAGTACAAGGCAAGTAAGACTAATAGTGATAAAGGAAATACCCAGTCTTAATTGAAAATAATTGCTAGAATTTTGAAATCATTTGAGAAAAACTTCATTGAAAATTGTGGGTTTGAAGTTTTTGTTCTTATTTTCTGTTCTGAAATAGCAGCCATTATCTTTGTTTATCTAGAAACCATTTCACTCCTTCCATGTCATCTGTGTTCACATAGACATAAAATTATAGAAATTTGTAGTCATTTGAGTAAAAACCAAAGGACATTCACAAAGCAAAGTGATGAAAATTTTGAGAGATGACTCATATAATGGAAATAGGAATAACGATTCAGAGAGCAGAATAAAATTATTTCAAATACAAATATGCAAAGTGTTAAATGGTCAAAACTAGTCAGGTTCCCTCCCTGACACATGTAATTTTACCACTGGTAAAATTACAAACAGAGGTAGAGAGATTGTGAGCTGTGGGCCAGCCTGGTCTACATAGTGAGGTCCAGTTTATTTTTTAAAAAAAGGCCAGACATGGTAACACATATCTTTAATCCCAGCGCTTGGGAGGCGGAGGTAGGACATTCTCTGTGAGTTCAAGGCCAGCCTAGGACTACAGAGTGAGTTCTGGGTCAGCCTGGGCTAGAGTAAGACCCTATGTTGGGGGGAGTGAGCAACAAAAAATTTTAAATGTTTGGTGATGACATTCAGCAAACCATAAAGTTGTGCTTGTGTTATATTCTTTTCTTTCCTCAGCCAAAACCAGAAGATGATGCTGGAGCAGGAACGTCTAAGAGTGGAACATGAGAAGTTGAAAGCTACAGATCAGGAAAAGAGCAGAAAACTGCATGAACTTACGTGAGTAATTGCTTTAATTAAAGGTAAAGAATATAGGAGAGGCTTCCAGATGTTGCCCATGGAGATATTAACATTTTAGATCCTATTGAGAATGATACTTTTGTCAGATTTGGCTGGGTGTGGTAGTGCATGCTTTTAATCCCAGGAGACAAAAGCAAGAGTCATCACCGTGAGTTCAAGGCCATCCTGGGACTACAGAGTGAGTTCCAGGTCAGCCTGGGCTAGAGTGAGACCCTACCTCAAAAAAAATTTTAAAAATTTGTCAGATTTGATTTTGAATTTTAAAAAAATACTGTTTTAGCCTTATCTTTTTGAACAGATATTCAATATGTACCTCATTTACTGAGTTACTATTCTGTGATAAGCAGTCTATCCACTGAGCCATATCCCAGCCCAAGTTAATATTTAGTTTCCCAGAGTCTAAGTAAGTAGAAAATTTAGGATTGTAATCTTCCATTCTTTGAGTTTTAAGAGATAATTTATGTATGGCTGACCATCAGGACCAGTTCAGGGTTGATGCTGTATTACAGACTCTGTTGGGGACTGAGCATGTTACCCATTGGGGAGAGCAGATGACTAGCTTGCATGAAGCCCTGTGGTCAAGCCTAGCACTGCAGGGCAGAGGGATTCTGTTCACTTGCTGCTCCAGTTCTGTCTTGATTTTTGCTAAATCAGACTAGAATTTATGGACTAAATTATATTCTTCCACTACTAGGGTCATGCAAGATAGACGAGAACAAGCAAGACAGGACTTGAAAGGTTTGGAAGAGACAGTGGTAAGAAAAATGGGAAAATAAGAGGGATCTGGCAGTACATTTTAGATTTCCCACCCTGATTATCCTGAATTGAAGACTGATGGCTCTGTTCTTAATCAAGGCTAAAGAACTTCAGACCTTACACAACCTGCGCAAGCTCTTTGTTCAGGACCTGGCTACCAGAGTGAAGAAGGTAACATGGTTGTCTTACTCTGTGGTTTCTGTATTCACAAGAAAGCCTTTCACCCCGCACACAGTATTTGCACAGTTTCAGCTTGGCTGTTTTGACCGTTGGGGTTTCCATGTGTTCTTCACCTTCTTTCCTTAGAGTGCCGAGATGGATTCTGACGACACTGGGGGCAGTGCTGCACAAAAACAGAAGATCTCCTTTCTGGAAAATAATCTTGAACAGCTCACCAAAGTACACAAACAGGTAATAAGGAAAGCATTTTGTGTCACATTATTAAAACACAATTCAGGACTGGAAAGTATTTAATTTTTTTAGAGTCCTAGAAATTTTTGTATCCTAGGCTTTTCCATTATTTTATTAAACAGTTATAAAGAAACTATAAGAACCATGCAAGGAAATTCACATTTTTATTTATTTTGGTTTTTGGCAATCACATCTCACTATGTAGCCCTGGCTGTTCTCACGCCTCAGCTCCCAAGCTCTGACATTCTGGGCAGTTGTTTCCTCTGTAAGAAATAAGAATGGTCAAGCCTGACTGTTTTTAAACTTTTTTGTTGACAGCTTCCATAAGTGCAGGTAATAAACCATGATTATTCCCATCTACCACCCCCATTTTCCTCCTCCTAAATCCCCCATCACAGAATACCATCTTATTTCCAATTAGTGTCTTTTCTATTTTGATGTCATCATCCTCTCCTCCTATGAAGGTCGTGTGTAGGCAGTGTCAGGCACTGCTAGGTCATGAATATCAAGGTCATTTTGTGTGAGGAAGATTGCATTTTAAGCAGTACTATCCTTCCCCTGACTCTTACATTCTTTCCACCACCTGTTCCCTGAGCCTTGGAGGATATAGAGATACCTCACTGCTGAGCACTCTACTGTCACTTCTCAGCACTAGGGTGAGTTACCCCAGTAGTCACCACCATCTGGAAAGAAAAGCTTCTGTAACCAAAAGTGAGAGTAACATTAATATATGAGCATTTTTAAAAAGCCAGTTTGATGAGCATAATGTATGCATTTAGCCAAATGAGAACAGTCGTTACATCCCTCGGGGTGTTACTCCCCTAGAGTTAATGACCTCCCAGCCATTGGCTTTTGACTAGGTTTTCAGTACCAGTCATGTATTTCCTTCCCATGGAGTGGGTCCAATAAGAAAGAACAGTTGGTTTCCTCCATAACAGACATGCCACTATTGCACCAGTTGGTACATTTGGCCTGGCTGGTCAGTTCTAAGGCTTACAGTGTCCACTGTTGTTTTAACACCATTGATGACTTCGAACTGCAGGCTGCATAGCTCTTTCCAGCTTTCTGACAGCTAGTCAACAGGGAGGAGGTTTCCAGCAGATTTCTCAATGACCTACAGCCCAAGCATGTGGAGTCTTCAACAATTAGGGCCTTAATTGTCCTATCCCGCCCACGGGTGGGTTAGTGAGGGCCCTAGAGAAGGGGTGAGAATGAAAGGAACAAGAGACACAGAGAATGGAACAAGTCGATATTCCAATCAAACTCATTTATTTCCAAGGCAGGCAGCACTTAAATATTTTTTCACAGGGAGAAGGAGCATGGGTGGTTACTTAGGAATTAGCATAACCAGGTTGCTAGGTAACCTGGCCACAGCAAGGGTCATGTGATCTCTAGGAGGAAACCTGCAGGCGAGAGAAAGTTTAGGAGAGATATAGAAACTAACATTGGTTAGTAGGATGAAGAACAGGGACCTTCAAAACAAATGTTGATGCAGTTTAAGGCACAATGACAGCTCCCCACACTTAAATCATCTAGTTAGTGAGCAACCAAGATATTTGGCAATGGCCTGTAATGTTTTGGAGTACCAGAGACCTCCCTGGCCAATAATTCACTGGAAGATATCCCTCTCCTTGTACTGAACTTTTTCTCATAGCAATCTATAGCTTTTTGGAGCATCATTATTCAAGTATATAGGGTATACCCATTCTCTGTCTCTCTCTTACTCCCTCCCTCCCTCCCTTCATTTCACTAACCTGTATTAGTTAAAGAAATTTTTTTAGCTTTTCTTGACATGCTTACTTGTGCTTTTAATAAGCCTAGAGGGCTTTTCATTTCACCAGATTGCATTTACTTGTCTTTGCCCAGTGTGGTAGGGGGAACAATCTTCTTCCCAAGCAAGAATAATGAAATGAACAGGGCTGGAGATAACACAGTTGTTAGATTGCTTGTCTAATGTATATGAATCTCTGGGTTCAACCCCCAGCATTGAATAAAAACCAGATGTGGTGCAAGCCTCTAATCCAACACTTGGGAGGTGGATCAGAAGTTCAAGGTCATCCTTGGTACATAGTGTGTTTGAAGCCAGCCTAGACTACATAAGACTCTGTCTCAAAACAAAAGAAACAAACAAACAAAAGAACTAGATTAAACATGCTTTGAGATAAAGGTAGTGTTTATGAATGTGTATATATATATATATATATATTTTTTTTTTTTTCTTACATGTGGATTCCTCCTATAGTTAGTTCATATGCTGCTGGGATGAACCTCCAAACCAGGCACAGTTTATGGGAGGAAAGGATTTATTGAAGCTACAGATCTAGGGGAAGTTCCATAATGGTGAAAGAGGCTGGTCCCCTTTCACAGGTCTAAACAGAGCCACACCGCCGTAAATACACCCAACAACACAGGCAGGGTGTGAGGGGGGTAGTTTTCTTTTCCCTTTATATATAGGTCGGAGTCTTGTAAGCCTATCCCAGACTTGTTGGCTTCTTGAGTCTCTGGAACTTATATCCTGCCCCCTGCTGAGAAGGCTGCCTTCCTATGAACAGCCTCAGAGACCCACTCAAGATTATTTAAAAAGATAAAGTTGACAACAAGACCTAAACATCACAATGCCTAAATTGGATAAATGGGAAAAGGCTCAACAGAAAATGTAGTTTTACTTTTCTAAAGTATAATTATATAATGCTAATTTTCTCCTCATTTTGTTAAAATCTTGAGTCATTTATTTGAGAGTATGTGTATGGGTGCAGCAGGGCTATAAACACACTCAGATGCCTCAGATGCATGAGCCACTTTGTGCATCTCGCTCTATGTAGCCAGGAATTGAACCTGGGCCAGCAGGCTTTTCAGGCAAGTGACTTTAATGTCTGAGCCATCTCTCCAGTCCCCTCTTATTTTCTTTGTATGCCTTTAGTTGGTACGAGATAATGCCGATCTTCGCTGTGAACTTCCCAAGCTAGAGAAGCGACTTCGAGCTACTGCTGAGAGAGTGAAAGCTTTGGAGTCAGCCCTGAAGGAAGCCAAAGAGAATGCATCTCGTGACCGCAAACGATACCAACAAGAAGTCGATCGTATAAAGGAAGCAGTGAGGTCAAAGAATATGGCCAGAAGAGGTCATTCCGCACAGATTGGTTAGTGGAGCATGTGCAGACCTTGACCATGCCCAGTTAGCTTGAAAACATTATCTGGATGTATCGTGTTTTGTCATGGTGTTATTTGTTGTTGTTTTCTAAATTGCTAAAGAGAGGTACTGCTCAGAAGAAAGAGGGAAGAAGGGAAGAGGAGAGGTAGGTAAATAACTAGGCAGGTAGCAAGAATGATGAGGGCTAGGAAAAAGGAAATAGACCAGTACTATTGAGGCCCAAAGAGAATGGAGTTTTGGAATAGTTAGTGGTGCAGGATTAAGAGTGAGCATTCATTGTATGGTCCTAGAGAAAAGGATGTAGTCAAAAAGATTGAGAAACAATGACATAAAGTAATCAAGTAAACATTTGGGAGCTGATCCTAATTTAAAATGCTAAGCGTGATCCTCAGTCTTTGTTTTTCATGCCAGCTAAACCGATTCGTCCTGGGCAGCATCCAGCAGCTTCTCCAACTCACCCAGGCGCAATTCGTGGAGGAGGCATGTTTGTTCAGAACAACCAGCCCGTGGCACTGCGAGGTGGAGGAGGCAAGCAAGTGTGAACCTTCGCCTGTGTTCACAGGTTTGTGTTCACATCTGGCTAAAAGTCATGGCTGTGTGTGGGATGTGGACCATTGATTTAGGCATCTGGAATTGAGTCTCACATTGCATGATTTATTTTACTTTTAAATACTTATTTTCAAGGAGAGAGAGAGAGAGAATGAATTACAATGAGTGTACCAGGTCCTCTTGCCTCTACACATGAACTCCAGATTGTATCTGGCTTTATGTGGGTACTGGGGAATTAAACCCAGGCTGATCATCAGGCTTTTGCAAACAAATGCCTTTAACTGCTAAGCCATCTCTCCAGTCCTGATTTTTATTTTTTCATTTTTTGCTTTTTCAACGTACGTTTGTGAAAGTAATGGCATGGTTTTTTCTAGTCTTTTTCACATAATACTTATCTCAATTATCTTCTCACTGTTTTTTGTTTTGGGGTTAGGAGGCAGTCTCACTGTAGCCCAGGCCAACCTGGAATTCTCTGTACTCCAGGCTGGCCTCAAACTCACAGTGCTCCTCCTGCCTCTGCCTCCCAAGTGCTGGGATTAAAGGTGTGTGCCACCATGCCCAGCTTTCTTCTCACTGTTTTAAAGCTACCATTGGCTCGTTTATAATAGTTTTTGGTATTCTAATGGCTGTGCCGTGGCTTATAATAGTCTCTTAACTAGAAATTGAAGAAAGCACATTTTTTTCCATATGTGAAATTTTCTAAAATTGAAATTGCTATGGATGAAATATCTTTTATATTCCCTCGTCTTTTAGAGTAATTCCAGAAGATTCCCAGAAGTGGAATTCCAAGGTGTGAACATTTTTAAGGCTCTTGATACATATTAACACATTGCTTTCTAGAAGGACTGTACAAAATTACAGATCAGTAAACAATTCTGTTTTATTACATCCTTGCCAGTCTTTAGTAGTAATAGCTTTTAAGCTTCTAATTTAGTAGGTCTACTATAGCATCTTATTGATTCATTGATGAAGTTGGATTTAAATTCATGTTTATCAGTCCATTATAATCCTCTTTCAGTGAGTAAGTAGTATCAGTTCCTATAGGAAGATAACCCAGTATGTTGGGTGTATATTTTGAGGGATTACTTGATTGTAATCTTGCTGTTTATTTGATACTTTGCATAATGTTGTCTCCTACTTTGAGGAGAGGTTAAAGCAGCATTCTGGAGGATTCAGTTTTGTGTCATCCACATAGTCTAGGGTGGCAGAGGGAGAGTGAGTCTCTGGGGAGTCTGTCTGTGTTTAAATCTGACTTTCTTACTTTTATAAACTTGTGTCCAGTAACTTAAACTAGCTAATTACTTCTCTTTTATTTATTCACCATAAAACAAATTGATGAATTCATGACTTAACTAATTGATCTTAAAGAGCAACATTGTTTATTATAGCTACAAAACCTTCACACTGAACAAAATTAATATCTGTAATAATACTATCTAAAATGCCAATCCCAATTCCAATATTTACTCCTCTTTTCCACTCCTTCCCTCTCCCTCATGGTTCTGGAGGTCTGACCTGGAGCTTTGCACACGTTAGTCCACTGCCCCTCTCTGTTTATTTTTACCATCCTGTACAGCTTACTGTCAAGGTACGATCCAAGATCACTTGCATTTGATTTCCCCCTAAGTTTTAATCCAGAATATACCCCCCTCTTTTAGTGACGGTGGCTTGGCGAAGAGACCAGTTACCATGCATTTTTTTCTTGCCAGCTACCATGTATGTGACAACTAATTGCTGATTCGTAGTCCTTAATTTAAGAATGTCACTAACCAATGCTTACTGCTTAAGATTGGACACTGATTTTTGTTTTTGCTATTTGTGGGTTATTTTTTAATGAATGAATGAATGATTTTTTGGCTTGTTTTGTTTTTCGAGATAGGGTCTCACTCTAACCCAGGATGATCTGGAATTCACTAAGTATTTTCAGGCTGGCCTCAAACTCAAGACAATCCTCCTTCCTCTGCCTCCCAAATGCTGGGACTAAAGGCATGCGCTGCCACGCCCAGCTGAATGAATTTTTTTATGGGGTTATTAGTCTCTCATCCTGGGCTGGCCTAGAACTCAAAACAAACCCGCACAGCCCTCCAAGTGCTGAGATCACAGGAACAAATAAAGCCACATGTCAGCTTACCCATAGCTTTACTAGGGTAGGAAAAAAAGATGGGCTGATGTCTTTTTAGGCACTGTTTTTTTCATAACTGGTTCTACTTAGGAGATAAGTAAAAGAAGAAAAAAAAAGATCTTTTTTTATTTCCTTGTGTCATAACTCTCCAACATGAGTTTTGTAAAATAAACATTTTTCTCTATGCTTTCTCCCATTTTTCAGGTGCTGAAAAGTCATTGAGGACACACTATCAACGCTCATTCGATGACTATGACCTCTACCCCATTGGGATTATAGAATTATAATTTTTAAATGTATAAATTATTCCTAGCCTGTACATGTACAGCAATTTCTTCCCCACTCTTGTAAACTCTGCTGTTTCCCAACACAACTAGAGTGCAGTGTTGGCATCTTAGGAGGAAATGGCAGTTTACACTTGTGGCCTATTTATGACCCAGCTCGTCTCTCCTGTCTTCTGTCTGTTAGTCTTCACTGTGCCAAGCTAACTGAATTTTACAGGACTGCTTTTTGTATTTGCTTTTTGCGTGTGTGTTTATGTGTTTAAATCACCTAGTTGCTACTGTTTCTTGTTTCTCTTCTATTAAATGTATGTCTTCCTGGTTTTTTGTTTTGTTTTGTTTTGTTTTGTTTTTAAGGAACATAGAGAATAACTGTCTTAAATTTTACCACTTACAACACTACATGTCCACAAAATATATCAAGTCAGTACTGTACTTTCAGATCTCTTGAAAATGAAATCAGGGTTGGAATTCCTTGTATGTTCTCTAAGTTTGCTTCTAAGAACTGGTGTTTGAGCACTGGGTCCTCATGGCCTTCTCTATGCATCTGAGACGAAGCAGGCTGCTGGATTATTCCTCCTGAGATGCTAGTTGCATGTTATTTGAGGTGGAAATAATTGATATCTAAAGAAAATGTCACTGTAAGAGACAGCTTGGGAAAGGAATCGTATCTCCCTGCTCTCTACTTCCATACGTACCATAGCTTGGCGAGATTAAAATCCCTGCTGCATTCAGGTGAGCCCACTTGCAAGGACTGGGATTGGACAGATACTAACTTCTCATCTTTGATAGCTTTAATATGTGAAGTGAATTAAGATATTGTAGAAAGAAATAATTTTATATTGTTAGATAATTATATTGGCTGATGGAAATTTATATAGCCTATGAAAATTTTGTGAAAAAAATAATAAACAGAACAGACACACCATAAAGTTGAAAGTTCATAGATAAATTTTGGCCTGAAATCTCAGAGTGTTTTTAACTTGCTACACTAAGTCAATCATACACTGTAATTTATTTGCTTAGTCTAGAAATAGTAAACTCTTTGCAAGTCACTAATAATTTTCAAATTATATTGTTGGCCATAGTGCATAATTTTCTAATTAGTATTAATTACTATTTTGCCACTTCCTTTCCAGATTAATAAACTAAATTAAGTTTATTTTAGGGAACTATAAAAGTAATAAAGACTGCAATGTTTCCTTCATCAGTGGGGGGAGGTGGTGGCTACAACTATGTTAGCAGAGATTCACAGAAAATGAAGTTTGTAAGGTTATTTAGTAAAGAAATTTGGAAAGTTGTGTGCTAGGATCTGGCTGGCAGAATTTTTGAAAAAGTTTTATACATGGATATTTGTATTAAATTTGCAGCCATAGTCAAAAGACTAGGATCATAATTGGCTTATTTTTCTATTTCCTTAACTACTTGTAATTTCCACTTTTATAATAATTTTGATTTGAAAAATGAATTTATTTATTTTTTTAACAGTCAAAAGTCCTTGCTGTTGTAGTCTGCTCTGCAGCCTTTAGTGATTGTGTTGCCCTTATGGCCGGTCAAAAGAAGCACTCCAAATCGAGGGGACACTTGCAGCAAGATACGGTCACGACTTAGAAGAAAGTGTACAGCCTCCTTATGGGGATCGTTTCTAAGTGGGAAGCATTTGGCTGCATTCACATACACATTTATACTTTGTTTTCAAATGAAAACTTGCTGCTTTGGCGATTGTCACAAAGGAAACAACTTTTGTCTGAATATGGTAGTTTTAAGACGTATCATGGGGATTGGTGCTGTGTGACAGTGAATCGTGACTAGCATATGGCTCAGAATACACAATGTTAGATTTTTAATATCTTACAGGTTCTTTTCTATTTATAATTTCAAACTTTCATAAAGTATACCAAGAATTTCATAAATTGTTTTCAGTGAATTGCTCTTTTTTGCTATGATAGGTCATTAAATATAGCATTTACTCTTATAAATGGAAATTTCTGATCATTTAGAATATTGACAATATTTTAATTTGCAGTGTCTTCTTTTTTTGTGACTGGACATATTAATGTTCCTCTGAATGGTATTGGTAAAGGGTTCAGAAGAGAAACTCAGTAAAATAAGAGTAATATTTATTCATGGTGATCAATTAAATTATTTGCCTAACTTAAGAAAACTAACTATTGCACATAACTCTATTTGTATGCAACTCTCAATTTGATGTGAGGTAACCGAAGAGAGTCGATACCTGTGGAACATGTGGGTTTGTTTTCGGTGTTTGAACATACGTTCAAATGTAATAGTTTGGGAAGACGCCATGTAATTTTTAAGTTAATCTGCATGCTGTAAATGTTTTGTGTTTAAATAAAAATACTTTTTGAAATGTAATGACTTTCTTTTTTAAATATTTTATTCATTTTCTAGCAGGCAGAGAGAGAGAGAGAGAGAGAGAGAGAGAGAGAGAGAGAGAGAGAGAGAGAGAGAGAACGCACCACCAGGGCCACCACCTTGTGGGTCCTGGGGAATTGAACCCGGGGCCTTAGGCACTGGAGGCAAGTGCCTTAACCTCTGAGCCATCTCTCCAGCCCTGTAATGACTTTCTTGAAACTTACTTGATGAAGTTGATTTTTTATACTTGAATGGCATATCCCAACAGACTAGTGACTAGTGTGTGTGTGTTTGTGTGCACAGACGTCGCCATTTTCTCATGTGGTTAGGTTTTTGAAGAGAAGATATCAAGCATATTGGCTGAACAATAAAGAGCTGGAAATGAATCTCAAGCTCACCGTGTAGTTTTACTTTGTTCTATATTTTTCTGCTCTGAATCCTTCTGAGCAAGAACAAGAATCACATTAAAGTTCTTTTCTCAGTTACCTAATGCTCATTCAGGTATGCACAAAAGATAACTAAAAAAATGACTGCCACTAAAATAAGTGGGAGGTTGATGTATTTTCAGTATGTGCCATTTAGAACTAGTGTTTTGGATCCACAGACTTACTGAGGTTTAGATATTTATTTTGTGTCATTAAAGGTGGTGGTCTTACATCAAGCAGTATGTAATATCTAATAGTCTCTCTGCTGGTTTGTTGGTCATTAGATACTGCAGTCAGCTCCTTGCTCTGGGACAAGCACCTGACCAGGTACAGCTTGTAGGAGGAAAGGGTTTGTTTCAGGCTTACAGAATCCAGGGGAAGCACCAACTGGCAGAAGACGCTGTCTCACTTCCATAGATGCATAGCTGTGAGACACCACAGCCAGATCTCCAACTGGTTTTTGACATCTAGTAGGGACCTGAGTCTATGGGGCCATACACTCCAGTCACCACAGATACCTACCAGGTTAATAGGGGACACAAAGACAGTGTTCTGATCCTGTCATTTCCTTTGTCAGCTGCAGTACGGTGACGCACCTGCTTGCACAGGGGCGCAGTTCAAAGGACAAGCTGGATAAACACCCGATTCTCTTCCCCTTTGCAAGTTTTAAGACGAGTTGCCTCATTTTTCACTGGTGTCCCATTGATTGATTTTTCCCCTTTATTTTTGAAGTGTCACATGAGCTTCAAGTAGTTTTTCTCTTTGAGAAATTTAAATGCAACCAGAAAATGGGAGTTTTCCAAACCTAAAACAGCTAATCTAAGAAAGTTTACCTGGGGTGGGGAGGATAAAGGAGAGTTAACTATTGCAGTCAGCTTTCTCGTTGGCACAAAGAACCCAATCAAAAGCAGCTTGTGGGAAGAAAGGGTTTATTTTGGCTTTCAGACTCCCAGGAAAGCTCCATGATGGCAGGGAAAACAACAGCATGAGCAGAGGGTGGACATCACCTCCGTCACAGCACTGCAAACAGGAAGTTGTGCCAAACACTGGCAAGGGAAGCTGGCTATAACCCCCATAAGCCTACCCCCCTAAACACCCCCAACAAGGTTCCAGTTCCAAAATTGCCATCACCTAGTAATCAAGCATTCAGAACACATAAACTGATGGACACTTGAATCAAACCACCACATTCTGCCCCTGGCCTCCTATACACCATACATTGATGTAAAATGCAATGCAGTTTTTACCAATCCCAATGATATTCAAGCATCCCCATGATCCAAGGTCTTTTCAACTGAGCCATAATACAAAAACAAAACAACATAATAGCACAAAATAAATATTCACATTGCAAAAGATGGCATTGGGCTTTGCAATGACAGACTGAATCAATACAAGATTTTAAACGGCAAATAGTGATGGGTCTCTTGGAATTCCAATTCTGCTGCTTCAGCTCAGCTACTCACAATCCAGGAAAACTTCATCCAGTGCTGGCAGCTCTCCTTGGCAGCCATCCCACAGTCGTGGCATCTCCACTAAGTCTCCACTGCAACCAACCCACGGTTCATCCTCAGGGCTCCATTGGGCATCATCACAGGACCTTCAACAGGTCTGCTTCACACTGCCCTGGGACATTTCCAAAAAGCAAAACCATGTTGCATATCCAATAACCCACTTTTTCTTGGATTTGTTAAACTCCATTGTACAAGGTGGGCTACCAATTTGTTAATTCAGGGGAGAATAAAGCCAACTCAGGAGAAGGAAACCTTCAGCATTCAGGCCCTGGACTTACTTCAAAGAGTTTGCATTCTTCCTGCTGTTCCAATGCAGATCAGCTGGCCCAATCTCAGTGGTTATAATCTCTCTGATTGCAGCTGAACAGGCAGCAGTTTCAGCCCAGAGATTTCCTTTCTTCCTGTGCCATCTCCATCTGCTCACACCAGTCCATTTTCATGCAAAGCAACCCTGCAC
Organism: Zapus hudsonius; assembly: GCA_004024765.1. Taxonomy (NCBI): domain Eukaryota; kingdom Metazoa; phylum Chordata; class Mammalia; order Rodentia; family Dipodidae; genus Zapus; species Zapus hudsonius. Next base: position 79,640 of record PVHP010002386.1, read on the forward strand.
AGGTTCTCAGGACACAGGCAGACAGAATGCAGCAAGCCTCTCACACAAACTGCTTCTAAACCAACCCCAACAAAATTCTTTCTTACTGTGGCAAGGAAAAGATGCCATGAGCGGAGGCTGGATATCACCTGGCCAACATCAGATGGACAATAACAGCAGGAAGTGGCACAGGGAAGCTGGCTATGACCCCCATAAGCCCACACCCAAAAACAGCTCCAACAAGGTTCCTCCAAAATTTACTATCAGCTGGGGACCAGGCATTCAGAACACATAAATTTATAGGGGACACCTGAATCAAACCAACATGACACCAAGTAAAATTCTGATGGAAACATATGTGCTTGCAGGCAGGAAAGTAGGATAGGGAAGATACTGTACATTCTAACTAGTGTGGCCATTTAGTCATTTCTTGTTAGGCAATTTGTAATAGAGAATGCTCATAGGAGTTCTTACACTTTGAGGTACTAATCATAAATAACAAAATGTATTAGATTTGTCAGTGTGCGTTAATTCTCAATCTACACTTTCTTCCATATTGTTAGTGGAAAGAGATTCTTGTAAAACACTGACTCTAGGGCTGGAGAGATGGCTCGGTGGTTAAAGCACATGCCTGCCAAGTCTTACAACCTGAGTTTGATTCCCCAGTACCCATGTAAAGCCAGATGCACAAAGTGATGCATGCATCTGGAGTTTATTTGAAGTGGCTGGAGGCCCTGGTGTGCCCATTCTCTGTGTGTCTTCTCTATCTCTCTCTGCTTGCAAATAAATAATATTTAAAAACAAAAAGCACCTGACTTTAGAGTCAGGAACAACCTTGTGCCAGGCTATAGGGGAAGAGGCACAAAGTTCCCTATATCCACTGGAAAAAAATCGCTTCTCATCCCTAGATTCCTTTTAGAGTGAAGATCTACAAAGCATTGATGTGCGTGTACTGTATCCTGGAGGAAGGCACTTCATCCTCACAAATCTTTTCTTCATGGTCCTTCCATTGACGAAGTGATGCTGGGAAGTGTGTGATTTGATCAAGTGGGTGCTTGGCAATGGGCCTACACCCATTCTTATTTCTGTTTTGTTGGGTTTTCGAAAACCTGCATACCCACATTATGGTACTATTTTCAATCAGCAACTTAGGAATCAAAGTGTCCAGTAACTGAATGAATAAAGCTAATGGGGCATTGTTCACACATAGAGAAGAATGAAATGTTGTTTTCAGGAAACTGAATGAAACTGGAGAGCATGTTAAGCAAAATATTGGCAATGACAAGTTTGTTTTGTGCTGTCTACAAGCACTTGTCCTTTTAAAAAATATTTATTTGTAAGCAGAGAGAGAGAGTCAGAAAGAATGGTAGCCACAGAACCTCCAGATTCTGCACACAAACTCCAGGTGTGTACTGGGGAATCGAACTCAGATCATTATGCTTTGCAGGCAAGTGCCTTAACTGCTGATCAATCTCTCCAGCCAATAATATGTCCTTTATAAATACACATACATATATTTTTATTTGCAAGCAGAAAGAAATAGAAGAGAGACAGAGAAATGGTGCCTCCAGACAGTGCAAATCCAGATTCATGGGCCCCTTTGTGCATCTGGCTTTACGTGGGTACTGGGTAATCGAACCTTGGTCATCAGGCTTTGCAGGCAAGTGCCTTAACAGCTAAGCTACCTCTCCAGTCCCATATGTCCTTTTTTAAGTAGTATAAATTGTATCATGTATGTCTTGTGTGAAACTTTTTCTCTGGGGAAACACAAATGCACATTTATTCGCCCCAGATAGGGCACAGATGACAGACCAAAGTACAACTGCACCAAAACCTGTTTGGTGAGACTATGAAAATGGTGTTACACCCCCACCCTTACAGAATAATTGGGGTTACTTACCTAACTTTGCAAAAGTGGGAGCGATGGGTTCCTAAATTTTGTAAAGCGGGTGGTTGGTTTTGTGACTAGCCTGGCTTCGGTGTATTTCTTCTCTTCAAGCTCTTCTGTATGTAGATCTGAGCTTCTACCTGTATAATTTTCTCTCCCTTTGAAGAAAGAATGCTTGAGCATTTGTGCAAGGCCTTTCTACTGTTTTCACCAGAGAATATTTTCTAGATTGGTAGAGTTTTTCTCCACACTAAATATTCACTATTTACTTGCAAAAATTCTGAGACGTCTGGTGTTAAATCTCACTCCTGTTCTTCTGAATGTAATGTGGCTTTTTCCTTCTGATTTCATAAAAGATTTTTCTTCCTCTGCAGTTTATGTTGATAAGTCTGCAGTGTAGAGTTGGTGGTATTTTATGCAATTTCTGAAGTCATGATTCTCTTGCCTCTGCTTTCAAGCGATGGGACCACAGTCATGCGCCATCATACCTGGATGGATCCAGGGTTTGTATCTATCCTTATTTGTAGGAACTCTCAGTCATTACTGCTTCAGATTTTTCTTTCGTCTTCTCAAACACCATTCAGGAGTTTCAATTCTTGAATATTGTATGTACCTTTTCATTGTCTCTCTTTGTATTTTAATTATGGAATTTTGATCTTGAACATTTATTTGTGATACTTGGTTAATTACTGTTTCTCTGCTTTGCAGTACCTACCTGTTTCTCCATCAGAACCCTAAGCACATCCATTATTATATGTAGTTAGTTTTTGGAGACAGAGGTACATTTCATGACCCATCATTAGTGATTTTGAATTTCTGGTCTGAGGACTCCAAAATCTATGCTCGGATCTGATTGTGCTTGTCTGTGCTCCCACAGATGATGTTCTGCTGAAAGCTGGCGTGAAGTACTGGGTTAAGAAGCACTCCCTCCTGGATCCAGGGGTGACTTAAAAGTATCCGCACCCCCCACTCCAGTAAGCTGGGACTCTGAGTTCACTTTTTTCTCCAATATTGATTGGAGCAGTTTATCCTGGATTCTCTGAGATATCTACAATGGTTTTTTTTTGGGGGGGGGGTTGGGGATGTCGTTCAGTTGTAGAACACTTGCCTACCATGTTGAAGGCCCTGGTTTCCATCCCCAGCATAAGAGAGGGGTGGGAGAAGGGAGAGGAATTTTGTTTTAGCTTTTCTCACGAGGATGCGGATGATGTCTTCCAAACTCCAGATCTGTTGTTGAACTGGAAATCAACTCTACTTGAGAGGCTGCAGTGCAGCTCCAGTCCCTATTTGGCTTGAATCTATACACTGAGCCACCATCCATACCCTCGAACTTGTTCTCCAGGTCACATGGGATCACTCACATGACCGGTCAGTGTGAGGTGAAGGGAAAGAGCTGGTGAGTGAGGTGGGGGTGTGAGCGACCAGCTCTTGGCAGTTTTCTCTTGGCCCCCATCCAGCCTGTGCTCAGCCCTGTATTTGACCTTGAAGTGCTTCTAAGTGCGCTATCACCTTGGGGTCTGTGGTCAGGTGCTTCATTTCTACTCGGCTCAGCGGTACAGGGCAACTTGTTTCTCCAAGGACATAATTCATCAGGTCTTATGATTTTGCTCAAGACCTTTAGGGTCTTGCATTGTGAGGTCTGGATTTTGTGTTTTGTTTTAGGCAGGGTCTCATTCTAACCTAGGTTGATCTGGCACTACTCTATAGCCCCAAACTCACAGCCTCCTAAATACTAGGATTGAAAGCATATATCCCCATGCCTGGCTTACTTGCATTCTGATTTTCCCCTTGGGGAATTGTCATAAATGCATGTTGTGTCTTCTTCCACCACTAATAGTTCTGGATCTTTTGGTCATGAGCTGCATGACAGGGCCACTTTGTAACTAAGCTGGCATTTTCATGAAGGTGGGGGGGGGGTGCTGAACACACCAGGGCCTCCAGCCACTGCAAACAAACTCCAGATGCATGTGCCCTTTGTGTATCTGGCTTTACATAGGAATGGGAGAATCAAACCCAGGTCGTTAGGCTTTGAAGCAAGCACCTTAAATGCTGAGCCATTTCCCCAGCCCAGACAATTTTTTTATATTTGTATTTATTTATTTGTAAACTGAGAAGAAGAGAGAGAGAGAGAGAGAGAGAGAGAGAGAGAGAGAGAGCACCAGGGCCTCCAGCAGCTGCAAACCAACTCCAGATGCATGTGCCAATTTGTGTCTGGTTTTACGTGGGTACTGGGGAATCAAACCCAGGTCGTTGGGCTTTGCAGGCAAGTTTCTGTAACCACAGAGCCATCTCTCCAGCCCCTGGAAAGTGTTTTTTGTTTTTTGTTTGTTTTATTAAATATTTTTAATTTATTTACTTGGGAGAGTGTATGAAAGAGAGGGAAAGAGGCAGAGAGAGAGAGAGAGAGAGAGAGAGAGAGAGAGAGAGAGAGAGAGAGAATGGGCACACCAGGGCCTCCAGCCACTGCAAACGAACTCCAGACACATGCACCACCTTGTGTATCTGGCTATACATGGGGACTGGGGAATTGAACTCAGGCCCTTCTGTTTTGCAGGCAAATGGCTTATCACTGATCCATCTCTCCAGCTCCTGGAAAGTTTTTATTATTTGTTTGCTTGTTTGTTTTTGGCTCCATTTCAGAAGGGTTTCAGTTCATCCTGGCAGAGAAGGCATCATGGCAGGAATGGTTCTATCAGGGGCAGAGGTTTGTTCATTCAGCAATCTCAGGAAGCAGAGCAGGCTGGACCCAGAGGCAGGTATATCTTTCAAGGGCCCGTCACTAATGACCTGCTTCCAGCAGCTAGACAGTACCTCCTGAGACCTCCACAGCCTTCAAAGTAATGCCACGAACCATGGAGCAGGTGCTCAAAGCATAAACCTATAGGAACATTCCAGATTCAAACCACCCCAAAATTCCACCCCAAAAGCATTGAGTCCAACTTGAAGAGTTCTCGTAGTTTTAATAATGTCAACACTACCCAAAGTTCAAAGTCTCTACTGTGATTCAAGGCACATTCTTAACTGTCAGCCTCTGTTAAATAAGATAGAAGTTACTTCCAATGTACCGTGGCTGAGGAAACATTCTGTAGTAGTCAGCTTCACAAACCAAACACAGTGTTGTGGGAGGAAGGTATTTATTTCAAACTTACAGATCCAGGGGAAGTTCTATCAATGACGGAAGAAGCTGGCTCCCATTCATAAATTCAATCAGAGAGAAATCACCACCAGCCAGAAAACTCCAAAAAGCCGCAAGCAGGGGCCTGCCAGAGTTCAGACCGCTCTCCACACCTTTGGGGTAGAATCAGATCTGCCCCCAGTAACTCCTGATTCCGTGGGGACATACATTCAAACTACCACACATTCCCATTTCAAAAGGGAAGCACAGAAGGCTAGCAAAGCAAGAATAAGCCAAGCAGGGAAAATATTAAATCTCACCGCACCAGGGAACTTGGAGGCCCTTAGGTCTCTGCAGCCCTCCGAGTCCCTTCGTGGGCTGCCTCCACTCCATACTGGCAGCTTTCCTCAGCAGAGCCTCCCTCCAACTGGCATCTCTAACATTCTGAGGTCTCATACACAGCCCGCTTGGAAGCGTCCTGCAGGGACATCAACCCTGTCACCCTTTCCCCCGGAATCTTGGCAAAACCCCCATCACCCTGTAACTCTTACATCCTTGCACATGTGTGGACCGTGTGAGATGGCATGAGATTCCCAGCTCCACTTGGACCATGGGCGCAGTGGTGTCAGAGTGCCTGCAGCTCTGTCTGCGGCTCCTTTCTGCAGCTCTATCATTTCAGGTGCTCTAGCTTTAAAGGAAAAACTTACAAATTGATTTTTACACCCAGGGAGCTTTTGATGGATAGAATTTTGCTGTCAAGGCATCTTTGCTGTTGTCCCCTGCATGTGTGTGGGTGGCTTTTCTTTATTGGTGCAATCTTGGTTTTTTTTTGTTTGTTTGTTTTGTTTTTCGAGGTAGGGTCTCGCTCTATCCCAGGCTGACCTGGAATTCACTCTGTAGTCTCAGGCTGGCCTTGAACTCACAGCAATCCTCCTACTTCTGCCTCCCAAGTGCTGGGATTAAAGGTGTGCACCACCACGCCCGGCTGGTAGGGTCTTCTTTTAACCTAGGTTGACCTGGAATTTGTTATGTAGTCTCAGGGTGACATGAACTCATGGTGATCCTCCTACCTCTGCCTTCCAAGTGCTGGGATTAAAGGGCAAAGTCCATTTTTGAATGCTGTTTGCCATTTCACAATTGTAACTCTCTGTTTCCCAGATCACCCACTAACTCCCTGCAATGGCCTAAATCACCTGTCTAGTTATCATCTTCCTGAAGTGGTCCAAGCCCCTCAGCAAAGTAGGATGCCTCTCAACCAAATAATTCCAATGACCAGTTGCCTGGCTATATGGATATATTATGGTCACCAAACTGCCCTCTAAACACTATATTTATGCCCACATATTAATGCTACTCTCACTTTTGCTTAGAGAAAATTCTCTTTTCAGATGACAGTGACCACTGGGGTGACTCAAAACTCACCTAAGTGCTGAGAAGAGCGGAGTGTTCAGCACTGAGACATCTCTATCACACCCTCCAAGATCATTCCAGAAGAGGTGGCAGAAAGAATGTAAAAGCCAAAGAAAGGGGAGGGTGGCTTAAAAATGCTGTCTTCCAGACACAAGGGAGCCATGGTATTCATGCTACCTACACAAGGCCTGCATAACAGGAGGGAAAATGATGACATCAAAAAAAGAGAGAAACTTGTTGGAAAGAAGAAGGGATTCAGTGGAGGGGGCATTAGGGAGGGATGAAGAGGGGGTCATATGAGGGAGTTGTGATCATGGTATCTTGTCTATATATATGGAAGATGTCAATAAAAAGTTAAAAAAAAAGTCTCTTAATAGAGAGTGAGGGCATAGTTGGGAGAAAGCTTTACCCTAAAGTAATAGGGTGTTGGGGGTAAACCCCGGTGCCAGAATTGGGTTTCCCCCCCATAGGAAGCTGTTGGTCAGGGAGGCTCATAGGCCCCTCAAACAATGAAGGCCATTGCCAAAGCACTTGGTTCCCTACCAGAACTAAATGGTAAGTTCCTATTGCTGAAGATCCCCCAGGCTGCAGCCCAGGACATTGAGAGATCATGCTATAATTGAATGAAAGCAGCTTCCTGCTGGCAAGTGCTATGCCAGCTGCTGGGTGAGAAGAGCGACCAATAGCGTGAATAAGCAATGGCTCTGCAAGCCTCAAAATCAACCAGCTGGGCAAGATGCCCATGCCAGTGCAATACTGCACAAAACAAGTGATGGGGGTCATCAGCTGCTCTATGATTGGATGTGAGGCCCACTGCATGGGGGGGAGAGAACCGAGTCAGAAGCCTATGGCTTGGAAGGTCGTAGACCCTAGAGGGAAGATTCCTCTGCTCTTTGGCTAAAAGGAGAGATAATGCCCATTAAAAAGTCATTTTATGGTCTGGAGAGATGGCTCAGCGGTTAAGGTGCTTGCCTCCTGTGCCTAAGGGCCCAGGTTTGATTCCCCAGTACCCATGTAAAGCCAGATGCACAAAGTGCCACATGCATCTAGAGTTTGTTTGCAGTGGCTGGAAACCCTGGCATGTCCATTCTCTCTCTCTCTCTCTCTCTCTCTCTCTCTCTCTCTCTCTCTCTCTCTCTCCTTGCAAATAAATAAATAAAATATTTTATTTTTAAAAAGTCATTTTATGTCTACTTTTCTCCCTTTGTTCCATGCTGCTTTCATTCTTAGCTAGAGAATCTGCTTTTTTAAAAAATATTTTATTGGGCTGGAGAGATGGCTCAGCAGTTAAGGCACTTACCTCCAGTGCCTAAGGCCCCCGGTTCAATTCCCCAGTACCCACATAAGCCAGACCCACAAGGTGGTAGCCCTGGTGCACTCTCTCTCTCTCTCTCTCTCTCTCTCTCTCTCTCTCTCTCTCTCTCTCTCTCTCTCTCTGCTTGAAAAATTTTAAATAAATAATAAAATAAATAATAATAAAATTTTAAAAATATTTTATTTATTTATTTGAGAGAAAGAGAGGGAGAGAGAATGGGTGTGCCCAGGGCCTCCAGAGACTGCAAACGAACTCCAGACACATGTGTCACCTTATGGGCACTAGGGAATAGAACTCAGGTTCTTCTGGCTTGCAGGCAAATGCCTTAACTGCTAAGCCTTCTCTCCAGGCCGAGAATCTGCTTTTGACAGATGGTAGCAAATACTGGGGAGACCCAAGATCCATCAGTACAAGAAAAGAAAGCCGACTCCCTAGTGTAAGGTGAGTCAGCACTGTCACATCTGCCAGAGCCCAGGAAACATTAGGATGTGGTGGAGTAAATGTGAGTGCTGCTTTCACAGCTAGCCTGAGAACCTCTTCTAGGGAGATGGCGGTAGAAACTGAGAAGACTCAAAACTCATCGAGGCTGCCGAGATCTCAGCACTAAAGAGACTTATAACACACCCTCCAGGGCGTAAAGCCAGATGCACAAAGTAGCACATGCATCTGGAGTTCATTTACAATGGCAGGGGGCCCTGGCATGACTATTCTCTCTTTTACTATCTGCTTCTCTTTCTCTCTCTAACAATTAAATAAAAATAAAAGTAAAAAATAATTCCAGCCAGGTGTGGTGGCTCACATCTTTATTCTCAGTACTCAGGAAACAGAGGTAGAAGGATCACTGTGAGTTTGAGGCCAGCTTTGGATTATAGAGTGAGTTCCAGGCCACCCTGGGCTAGAGTGAGACCCTACCTCAAAACAAACAAAAAATTCCAATGACCCCACTGCCCCATAAGAATCCCCTACTTCGTAAGGGAAGTTGTTTCTGACCTGGCCAGAGCCCTTCTTGGGTTTTCCCAAATAAAGCCCATCTCAGCTGCTGATCAGTCTTTCCTGTCATTTCATTTTCTGTGTGTTTCCTAACAGTGACATGCCACAGCCCAACTACTGCTCTGCCTCGAATCTGCTTTCACTAAATTAATTAATTAGCCCATTATTTTTCATTTTCAGTCTCAATCAAATACTCAGCTCGAGTAGACCTGCCCCTATGCCCTCTTGCCTGTGGCACACATGGGCTCTTTCTTGGGCTAAATCACATGGTTAAAACATTACCAAATTCTTTACCAAAGTGTATCATGAAGCCCTGGCGTGGTGGCGCACACCTTTAATCCCAGCACTCGGGAGGCAGAGGTAGGAAGATCGCCAAGTTTGAGACCATCCTAAGACTACATAGTGAATTTCAGGTCAGCCTGGGCTAGAGTGAGACACGACCTTGAAAAAAAATCATGGATCACCTCCAGTGCCGTTCCTTATAGTGTCCTCGTTCCTGTCTGAAACCTCATGAGCACACTCTACTATCAGTATTCTGGTTTTCCAAAAGGCTACTTCTCTGTTACAGCTTTTCTAGAGCTTCTCTTGCCTGCAGCTCCAACCTTTTCCACGTTACTTCTCCAAACCTCTTAGAAAGACCAAAGAACCACATGACCAGCTTTATCTCGGCAACAACCCCATTTCTCTGGTACCAGTTATTTGAATTAGTTACTTTTGCAACTCTGTGACTAAAGACTGAAGGGAGGCCTATGATAACTCTCCCTTTAGCTCACGGTTCCAGAGGGCTCTCAGTCCGTCACAGCAGGCAGGCATTACAAAGCTGCTCAATTGTGCATCTGTGGTTGGCCACATAGCCTGGACCAAGAAAATAACCAGAACCCCAGCTGGGTATAATCATCAAAGACTCACCCTTAGTCATCTGCTTCAGTCATCTGACCCTCATCTACAACCTCCACCACCTTCCAAATAGATCAAAATCTGGAGACCAAGAGCTCAAAACATGCCTGGGTGGGATTTCTAGATTCAGATCATGTCATCTGGCATGAAGGGCAAGCAATAGTACCACATGTGTCCCTGTAAGGCACTGGGCAGGTAACAGGGCAGAATGACTTGTCTTGTTTTGGAGAGAGAAAGGCCTGGTACATCCAAGGCAGCAAGACTCTTGCGAGATATTGATGTGCTAGGCTTCTGAGCCTCCACGGGGCTCATTCATCACATTAAGGTTTACACTGGAGGTCAGTGTCCTTCAGGCCTCCCACAATGCTCTTTGGGTTTCTCCTGCTTGATGCCCTTCACTGCTGTGCCAACATGACCTGATGTGGTGGGATGTCAATGTCTCCCCACGCTATTATTACAGAAGCCAATAGAGTTGACCCTAAGTGGCTCTAAGGCAAATTTATTCATCTGTATCGTTGTGTGCTTGGGAACTGCTTCTCACCCTCTCATCTGAAGAGAGCACACTGTGTGCTATTTGGACTGGTGGATGTGGGAAGCGGTTCCAGGCCAAGGAAGTAAGGTAACAAGTTGTGCCATATGAAGTATGTCAATTCTAGATACAGGAAATGACCACCAGAGGGACAGAGTGGACACGCTTTAGTGTGAATACTTTCCCATTGCTTATACACTTATGACTTGGCTAGCTCTCCCCACCCCTGGGGGGCCTCCATCAGGAAGCTTCGGGTCGCTAGGCATAGGTGTCAACTTGGCTTCTGTATCTAAGTCTTTTAACTATTTGGGGTATTTTGGACTTAGGGTATTGCCTGGCTCTTGTGAGACCCTTGGTTTGATCTCCAACAAGGTGTGTGGGCATCCCTTTCTCCAATGTCCAGTTAGTTACCTGACTCAATGACCATCATCCCTGTTTGAAGCTGGACTGGAAGAATTCAGTGTACATGACACGTTTTTGCAGTGTCCTTGCTGGAGACCCAATCTCTTTGTCTGTCACCCTCTGGGTCACACTCGTTTTATCCCTGGATCTGCTACTTCCTTACCCGTTTCCACTGCCTTCTGTGGATTAAGTCCCCCTTTGGCCACTGTCCTAGCCATGGTGTGCATTATGGCCACTGTGTCCATCCTTCTGGCCTTATTGTTGAGGTAGAAGGACCTTATCATCCCTAGAACTCCCAGCAAGTTCAGCGCTCCAGTGGCCTCAGTCACCAGCCCTACCCTCATTGAGTCCTCAATGAAACAGTGAAAGTTGGCATCACAAGTCACATCCCTCAGCCTGACTGTACCCCAAAGAGATGCTCTCTGCTCTCTGGGTAACTCTGAGCCAGCTGTCACCCAGGACAATCCAGAAAAGTTCTTTGCCCCAGCAATGTATAAATCACAGATTCAAGAAGGAGTTGAACCTTCTGCATTTGTTCTTGAGTGTTCCTCCATCTGTTTAAAGACCAAGAAAACCCTTTAAAGCCCTCCACCCCCAGCACCAAGGGCAGAGACAGGGGATCCTGGGGCCTCCCTAGCCAGCCATTCTAGCTGAAAAACAAGGGGCTCCAGGTTCAGTGAAGACTGTCTCGGGGAAATAAGGCGGAAGAGTGATAGAGGACACCAATGTCTTCCTCTGATCCCTCATGTGTGCACACGGGGCATGCGCATCTGCGTGCATATAAGTGCATACATTATAGATATATACATACCATGCATGCTACCTACATTACAGATATAAACACACACCATGCATACTATATGCATTACAGATATATACACACACCATGCATGCTATATATATTACAGATATATACACACACCATGCATATTATATACATTATAGATATATACAAATATCATGGATACTATATACATTACAGATATATACACACACCATGCATGTTATATACATTACAGATATATATACACACACCATGCATGCTACATACATTACAGATATATACACACACCATGCATACTATACACACACACACATACAACACCCCAAACACTGAATAATTAAGAAATCATAGAAATTTAGAGATTTCAAAAATGAAAGTGGGAGCTGGAGAGATGGCTTAGCGGTTAAAGGTGCTTATTTGCAAAGTCTGCGTGGTCCAGGTTCAATCCCCAGTGCCTACATAACGCCAGATGCACAAAGTGGCACATGCATCTGGAGTTCATTTGCAATGGCTGGAGGCTCTCTCTCTCTCTCTCTCTCTCTCTCTCTCTCTCTCTCTCTCTCTCTCTCTCTCTCTCCATGTGTCTCTCTCTGCTTTCAAATAAATAAATATGAAAATACACATACATACAGCATTCAGCATCCAGGCAACCTTTTTTAAAGCACTGCACCTGTCCTGGTCATTGTAAGTGTACTGTATGCAGTGATGTTGGTAGAAGTGTAACTTTTTAAAAGAATATGTATGTATATATCAGGTCAGGAGGGGAGGCTAATGTCTTTTGCCATAAGTACATGTTTCATGATCTCTACCGAAATGTTTGCTCAGTGTTCTTTGATTCATATTTACGTGTCAGAATAATGTTAACATTAGACTCCATTTTCAAATCTATAACAGCTACTTAAAATAGTCAAGGAATTAGTGGAGTGTTAACAGCCCTGGGACATCTCTATCCCACTTCCCGAGGCTCAGGGTCTATTGTGGAAGAGGTGGAGGAAAGATTGCAAGA
>PVHP010002387.1:0-24332 GCA_004024765.1 Zapus hudsonius
GAAGCCCAATCCCTCCTACACTTAAACAACATGCGTTTTCTCTCTCCTTTCTCTCCATCCAGCTATCTGCCATCTGCCTGGGTTCCTCCCCTTTTGTTCTCAACAGCTGACATCCCTGTAATACGGGGTGAGCTGGGGGTTAGAATTTAGATAACGCCCAGAAAAAATTCCAATGCACCCCAAAATTTAAAGAGTACCCGAGTTCTTGTCTACAAAGTTAAAGAATTAAAATCATAGACAACAAGATAGTAAGGTATAGTGGGAGACTTTATTATTTAAGGGAACATGGGGAGTTATAGAGTCCTCCAGCCACCAGTGTGGGGAAAACACGAGGAGAGTTTAACAGAATTTATGCTGTTTAGCTAACCAAGCAGAAAGTGGAAAGATCATGAGAAGAAAATATTCAGGTGGAAGAGAAATCCAGCCCCTCACCACAGGTTGTGGTGGGGGCTGGGGAGACCTTACTGGTCTTGGCCATGTGGGTGAGGAAGAAGGGAAGGCCAGATTAATTGTTCAGTCAGTATTTCCTTCCCTAGGTGGGCAGGGAGACCATTGATTGGTTCATGCCTGACCAATAAATTTTAACACCTAGGTTTGGGCTCTGGCTAGAGACACCTCCCACTCAAGGGGCAGGTGTCTGTGGAGCTGCCTGATGTGTTAACACCTGGTGTGTTAGATTGGAAATGGCCACTGAGAGAGACCACTCTGAAAGGAAAGGCTTTAATAGGAGGAAGGGACCCTGAGCTCCAGGCTATCTCCCAAGTGGGAAAAAAACACATGGCAAGGTCAGATCAGGGATTTAAGGGGAATGTCCAGGTTGGGGGAAGGGCCCAGGTGGTCATTGCTCTCAGGATCAGGAAGGACACGACAGCCCCTCTGGCCAGGCAGAGACTCAGCAGGTAGGGATTTGGCTCCTGTGTTGAAACTTCTCTTGAGGCTGGTTGGGAGAGGGGACCAAGGTATTGCCTGAATTCTGACCTAACACCAGGGACACTTGCTGGATACCCTGTCTTTGTTCACTGCACAGGTGTGAGTACGGGGTGTAGATGTCAGAGTCTGACTCCAGACCCAAAACCCAGCAGAGGCCCCATAATGACAATGCCAAAGCCAGGCAGGAAGGCCTTCCCTCACAAGCAACTGCAGCGGTCAAGAGCTTTTGCCCCCAACCCAAGACCTACTCTCTTCACAATAAACTGTCACTTTATGTGAAATGGGAAGTAAAATGTAGGTAGATAGAAATAAAATCTACTAATTAATGCTTAGGATTATTAATTATGTGACAGTAAAAAAGTTTGTAACAAAAATAAATGATAATGAATACAATATCATAAAAGACTTGGCCAGAGTATATGGTTTTTTTTTTCCAGCCTTCCTTTGGCAAGGCTACATATAGAATGTTCCAGAAAGAAGAACAAATTTCTTTTAAAATAATCCCATGGGAGGTGACTTCTGAATTTGATAGTCCTTACAGCTCCTGGATCACAGGTATAGAAGAGCAGGGCAGGTTTCTGTCCACATTTTAATTCTTGTTTCTGAAGTACTCTCCCTATATAAGCTAACCTGGCCCTCAATTCGAGATATACTCAGGCCAACCTGGAACTCACAATCCTCCTGCTTCTGTCACCCAAATGCTGGGATGTGTGTGCCACCATGACTGGCCAAACACAGCTTTAAGAATCTAATAGAGGCTCTGTGGGTGACTGTGGTCTGACCTTCTTTCAGTCTCTGTCTGGATATATGACCATCTGTCTTTCTCTGATTGATTAACAGATTCACAGGAAATGTCTATTCTGTCCAATTAAAATCTCCCATGTTCTAGCTTGAGTTTATTTCTGTTTATTCTTATGGGTCCTACAATAGCATTCACTCTTCACATAGAAGAGAATTTACAAGGTTGCTGAATCCTTGCTCCTGCTGGTGATCAGATTCTGCTTTCGCAGCAGATGAGCGTGTTCCCTAATTATGACATCTGCAGGGGTTAGAAGTCCGTTTTTTCCCAAAGGGACTCAGTTTGGGATTTATAAATTAGTTTCTTTTTCTCTTTCTTTCTTTCCTTCTTCTTCTTCTTTTTTTTTTTTTTTTTTTTTTTTTTTTTTTTTTTTTTTTTTTTTTTTTTTTTTTTTTTTTTTTTTTTTTTTTTTTTTTTTTTTTTTGGTTTTTCAAGGTACGGTCTCACTCTGGCCCAGGCTGACCTGGAATTCACTCTGTAGTCTCAGGGTGGCCTTGAACTCATGGTGATCCTCCTAACTTTGCCTCCTGAGTGCTGGGATTAAAGGCACGCACCACCACGCCCGGCAGTATAAGTTTCTTATATACAAATATTGATCATATTCCTGTGTGTTGGTGAGCTCAGGCTGCCAAAGAAAAACACCACACACTGGCTGGCATAAAGAACAGACATTTATTTCTCAGAGTTCTGGAGCTTGAAGTCCAAAATGGAGGGGCTAGCTCCTTGGTTGCTGGTGAGGACCATCTTCCTGGCTCATAAACAGCCAGCCACCTTCTCGCTGCATCCCAATAACAAAGAAAGAGCCAACTCTAGTGTCTCTTCTTATAAGGACACTAGTCTGAGAATATTAGGCCCCCCACCTTTATGACCATCTCAAAATACCATCACACTGGGGGTTATGGCTTTAGCATATGAACTTGGGGTTTGAGAATTTTAATATGGCATCAATGGAAGATCTCCATGATAAGGACATGTAAGCAAAGACCTGAAGAAGATGAGAATACCCAGGGAAGCAGAGGGGAAAGCAAGTGTGAGGACCCTGAGGTGAAAATGTACTTGAAATGCTTGAGGACCAGCCATCAGGACTGCCAGAGAGTGAGGGGAGGAGGGAGAGGACATTCCCCTGCACTGGTATCCACATGTACCCAAGGACCACTGTAAATGACACTGACTTTCTAAAAGTACATGAGGTTCAGCGCTGGCAGGCTCTAGAATACAGGAGCCATGGAGAGATGGGGTCCCATCAGCCTGAAATCTTAGTATCTGGAGGAGGGAGAGTATTGTAGTTATCTACACCCAACCCAAGGTGGCTTACAGTCTAAGGGGAAGCTTCATGATAGCAAAAACTGGACATTACTCCTTGCAACAGCAGGTGGACTGGAGCATCACGAGTTCTGGCAAGGGGGAGCTGGCTATAAGACCCCTAAGACACCCCCAGGAGCACACCCCCTCCAGCAAGGCTCCACCTCCCAAAATGCCACCAGCTGGGGAGCAAGCACTCAGAACGCATGAGTTTATGGGGAACACCTTACTCCAACCACCATGGGGAGTGTTCACATTGACCCCTGTTAGATGGGCTGCTGTTCTGCATTTGCCCTCAAACGAGGAAGATAGAATCTCCCACTTCAGTGAGGCCTACAGATCAAATCCACGGAGCAGCGAGAGGACATGGGCAGTTCCTTCCCCTCCCAAGCTACTTGTATTTTCTTTGCTCTTGGAAAAATCTGATCTCATCCCTGGCAGGAGTTAGGGTGTTGGCAACATCAGGGGTGACAGATGGCATGTCATTTGAGAAAGCAGACACCTGGGCCGAGCATAGGTAAGTCAGGACAGCAGCCATCTCACTGAGGTAGTCGTGGGATGTGGAGGATGCCTTACTGACCTGGAGTTTCCCTTCCTCAGGTAGCCTTGGAGATGCTTTTTACCGGGGAGCCCATTTCTGCTCAGGAGGCCTTGCTTCATGGACTGGTCAACAAAGTGGTGCCAGAGGAGCAGCTGGAGGAAGAGACCATGAGAACAGCAAAGAAGATTGCCTCCTTGAGCCGGTCTGTGGTAGCCTTAGGCAAGGCTACCTTCTACAAGCAGCTGTCTCAGGACCTGAGAACAGCCTACATGCTCACCTCGCAGACGATGGTGGACAACCTAGCCCTGCAGGATGGGCAGGAAGGAATCAAGGCCTTCATTCAGAAGAGAAAACCCAGCTGGTCTCAGTGAGCCAGCAGGAAGAAGGCAGAGCCATTGGGCCTAGCTCAGAAAGTCCCCAGTCCCCATCTTCTCCCCCCCACCACCACACTGCCGCCTCCTGGCTGGAACAGAGGACAGCCTGCTTCTCTGGCACCACATTGGTTTCACAGCATGTGATCTATACTTCAGGCCCCTTGAGAGAGGGGTTATTCACACATAGGTGGCAATCAAGTGAGGTGTGAGGAAAGATGCCAACTCCACACTTCAGCAGTGTCCTCTGTGGCAAGGCCATTCTGGGTGGGCTGCTGATGGCCAGGAAACATTTCAAATCTCTATGAGATCTTCCCCACACTGAAAATCTTCTTGATTCTATTGGGAAATAATCATGCCTGTGGCTTTGAAATAATCTTATGTGATTTGAATAAATGAAATATTTATAAAAATGGGTCATTTTATCTTTCCAACCAGATTGCAAGCTAAGAAAAGAAAACAAATCAACACTCTCTTTGTATGTCTGTTCTGACAGACGTACATTAAATGCCTCATATTTTCTAGCAAATGTCTTTGCCCTTCTAGGTACTGTGAAATCAGAAGATCAAAAGAGTAGGAAAAGCCAGGCGTGATGGCGCACGCCTTTAATCCCAGCACCCGGGAGGCTGAGATAGGAGGATCACTGTGAGTTCGAGGCCAACCTGAGACTACATAGTGAATTCCAGGTCAGCCTGGGCTAGAGTGAGACCCTACCTCAAAAAACAAACATAAAAACAGTAGGAAAGAGACTAAAGGGATAGCTTAGTAGGTAAAGTACTTACCTCAGACTGGAGGACCTGAGGTCAGTCCCTAGTACCCACATAAAAATGCTGGGTGTGTCTGTAACCTCTGAATTGGGGAGATGGAGAGGATTCCTAGATCCAGTCTAGGTGAGTTTCAGGCCAATTATAGACCCTGTCTCAAGAAGAGATGAGCATCATTCAGCATTCTTTTCTTGTTTGTTTTTACAGGTACACACACACACATACTAACATGCTTACATGTAAGTGCACACAGACATACTAACATGTATACATACAGGTACACATGCATACTAACATGCACACACATAAGCACACACACATACTAACATGCATACATACAGACACACACATGTATACTAACATGCATACACACAAGCACACACATATACTAACATGTATACATGCAAGCGCGCACACACTAACGCATACATACAAGCGCACACATACTAACATGGATACATACAAACACACACTAACATGCATACACACAGGCACACACATACTAACATGCATGCATACAAGCACACACACTAACATGCATACATACAGGCACACACACATGCATACATACAAGTGCACACACATACATGGATACATACAAGTGTACACACATACTAAAATGCGTACATACAAACACACATACTAACATACATACCTATAAGCACACACACATGCTAACATGCATACCTACAACCACACACATACTAACATGCATACATACAAGTGCACACACATACTAACATGCATACATACAAGTGCACACAATACTAACATGCATACATACAAGTGCACACACATACTAACATGCATTCATACAAGTGCACACACATACTAACATGCATACATACAAGTGCACACACATACTAACATGTGTATATACAAACACACATACTAACATGCATACATATAAGCACACACAGGCTAACATGCATACCTACAAGCACACACACATGCTAACATGCAAACATACAAGTACACACATGCTAACATGCATACATACAAGTTCACACACACTAACATGCATACATACAAGTACACACATGCTAACATACATACATACAAGTGCACATATGTTAACATGCATACATACAAGTGCACACACATACTAACATGCATACATACAAGTGCACACACATACTAACATGCGTATATATAAACACACATACTAACATGCATACATATGAGCACACACATGCTAACATGCATACCTACAAGCACACACACATGCTAACATGCAAACATACAAGTACACACATGCTAACATGCATACATACAAGTGCACATATGTTAACATGCATACATACAAGTGCACACACTAACATGCATACATACAAGTACACACATGCTAACATGCATACATACAAGTGCACACACACTAACATACATACAGGCACACACATGCTAACATGAAAACATACAAGTACACACACATGCTAACATGCATACATACAAGCGCACACAAACACTAACATACATACCTACAGGCACACACACATGCATACATGCAAGCACACGCACACATATAATCTCAGGGAACAGTGAAGGACACAGAACACATACTACCCATTGAGAGTCCTCTCTTGAGACACCCTTCTGAACTCTGCTCAGCTTCTAGGAAATGACCCCCGGTAGCACCAGTCACTTGAGTGCCCCAGCTGACCAGATGTTTGGACACAAACATATTACTTTTGGCTTATAGTATCTGAGGCCCAGGAAATATTCCAGATCTCTTTATCTTCAAGCTTATTTATAAAGATGATTTTTTAAAGATTTCATTTGTATTTTCTTTATTTTTTTAGTGCTGGGGACTGAACCAAAGGTCTTATGCACACTAGGCAAGTACTCTACTGACCTGCACTCCTGGCCCTGATTTTTTTTGGGGGGGAGGTGACCTAAGAGTCGAGTATGGCCATATTTTGGGTTAGTGCCAACACTGGAAATCAAGAAGCACATGGAGCCAGACACAATGGCACACGTCTGTAATTCCAGCTACTTAGGAGACTGAAGTAGGAGAACCACAAGTTCAAGACTAGCCTGGATTTGTGAGATTGTTTCAAAACAAACATAAGAGTTAAAGTTTTGTGGTATAACATTTGTGACCTTCAGCACCACTAAGAGTCGGGGGAAGAATGAACATGGACCTAATCCGTGGTTCCCACTCTAATTGCTGGGGTAGGGTGCCTTGTGGTGTGGGCCTGCGGATGTTATGATAGGTTTCTCTTGAGATAGATAATTATTTCTTCCCCAGATTTAGAAAAGTAGAAAACAAAAAAGTGTGTTCTCAACAAGGAAGTGTTTTCCAAAGCCAGGCATGGTGACACACACCTTATTAAACTGCCTCCCAGCACTTGGGAGGCAGAGGTAAGAGGATCACCATGAGTTCAAGGCCAGCCTGGGACAGATTACACAGTGAGTTCCAGGTCAGCCTGGGCTAGAGTGAGACCCTACCTTGAAAAAAACAACAGCAAAAAAAAAAAAGTGTTTTGGTTTATTTATTTATTTTTGCAAGTCTCATGAGCAGAAAACCATTTGAGCTGCCGACTCCTGGAGACCTAGGATGCACCAAGCACCTCTGCTCATTCACTGGTCCCCCTAATAATGGAGGAGCAAAGAAGATGGCTCAGTCAGTAAGTGGAATGAGGACCTGAGTTCGAGTCCCTTACTCACATTCATAAAAAAGGCAAGTATGTTGGTATGCACCTGTAATCCCAGCACTGGTAAAGTGGAGACAGTAGGATCCCTGGGCTTGCTGGCTAGTTTTCCCAGACCAATGAGTGAGCTCTGGGTTCAGTGAGCTCCTTTATTCTCAAAAAATAATGTGGAGAGTCACTGAGGAAGACACCTGATGCCAACTTCTGGCCTCCACACACATATACACTTGCACATACATGTGTGCCCACACACATATGCACATATGCAAAAACATCAGTAAAGTAGGTACTATGATGTCTTCCATCGTCTTTCAGGTGAGCAATTGACCTAGCATCCCTATCCAAGGTCATACAACTAGGACTGGGGTGTGAGAATTCCAGACAAATCTTTCTGGTAAAGACATAGATATCTACTCCCCTGGTACCATTACCCCATACGAAGTGTTCCAAGCCATTAGAGTTGAGGCCAGAAAGGAAATGTTCATGTACTCATAATCCTGGTGACTCAGGTCCCTGATTCTAGTATGGATACTAGGATAGAGGCTGAGCAGAGGTGACCTTGGAGATGTCCTTGATTAGTTCTGTGTCCTGCTTCCTTCTCTCTGCTCCATGGGATGGTGTGAGCCTGGCCTGGACTCAGAGAGAAATGGCTATCCATCTCTGTGGCAACGTTCCAATCTAAGAGGCTGGACCAAGTACTCCTAACTTGCCAGTGCCCAAGATACACCAGATCTGATTACTGGCAGACCACTGATGGAGTTTCTGTAAGGCTAATTAACAGCTGGCTGAAGTTTCTCACTTGTGGAAGCTTGGTTAATGTGGTTCCCCTTCCATGGGCCTACTGTGGAAGTTACTGCCTGTGTGTGCTGGGCTACACAGTGTGAAAGGGAGGGTGGCAGATGTTCTCTGGGCTTTTGGGAGAGTACACAGCTTTCTCACACATTTGATGAATGAAAACAAAAAGTGTCCCATTGCAGTGTGAGTATGCATCATCATGAAATCCTCAAGCCGCTAGTCTGGCTTCCCAGCCTGTGAGCTGATGTGCACTCGGGGACTAGCTATAAATATTATTAGTCACCTGTGCAGAAAATAATCCAGAAAGAAAATGTGCTGCCTGCCCCTGGGTGTCATATACCTTATC
Organism: Zapus hudsonius; assembly: GCA_004024765.1. NCBI lineage: Eukaryota > Metazoa > Chordata > Mammalia > Rodentia > Dipodidae > Zapus > Zapus hudsonius. The sequence continues at coordinate 8,500 of PVHP010002387.1, forward strand.
CCAAGGCTAATATCAATTCTGGTTTTGTTTGTAGCTCTGCTTCCTTCCACCGGGATGTTGAATAAAAATTCCCTGATAACCACACATAACGATTGTTTTTAGGAAGCCTACTATATTCATTGTTCTCTCTGTATCTTTTACCTCTGGGAATCGGGGGTGAGTTTAGCCCAGCAGGCCACACCCTGCTCTCAGCAGAGTTAGGGCTACAACATCAGCCAAATGGGCACTCACGTCTGCCCATCCTAGATGAGATGTCATTAAAGGCTGGCTTGGTCCCTGGAGACCACAAATAAATGGGATGGTTGGCAGAACATCAGAGACTTTGAAGGAGTCTAAAACCATGCCTGGCAGCACGAGGAAGTAGGTCTTTTCTCCAATGTTATGTATGAGGCATAGAGAAGTTAAGGCATTTAGGGGGCTGGGAGAGAGTTCAGTGGATAAAGTGCTTACATGCAAGCATGTAAAATCCAGGTGCAACAGCACATGCCTGTAATTCCAGTGCAAAGGAGATGGAAGACTGGAATCCCCAGGGCTTACTGCCAGCCTATGCAATCAGTGAATTCTGGTTCAGTGAGACACCCTGCCTCAAAAAACAAGATGGAGCATGAACAGTGGATCCTATAAGTTACAAAATCAACCAGCCAGGCAAGATGTATATACCTGTGCAATTATGGCACACAGGCTATGGGAGTAATCAACTGCTCTCTAATTGGACATGAGGCCTGCTCAGTGGGAGGGAACTCATACCTGGTACTGAGAACCAAATCAGCATATGGCTTGGAAGATCAAAGAACCTAGAGGTAAGCTTCCACTGTTCTTTGGCTACTTGGAGAGATTATATTCATTAAAATGTCTTCTAGTAGGGCTGCAGAGATGGCTCAGTGGTTGAAGCATCTGCCTGCAAAGCAGGATTTGAGTTTGATTCCCCAGTACCCACATAAAGCCAGATGCACAAGGTGGAGTTCATTTTGTAGTGGCTGGAGGCCCTGGTGTGCCCATGCTCTCTCTCCCTCCCCCTGCCTCTTTCTCTCTCTCATTCTCTCTCTCTCAAACAAACAAACAATTTTTAAAGTCTTCTAGGACTGGAAAGATGGCTCAGTTGTTAAAGGTGCTTCCTGTTTGTAAATCTTGATGCTCAAGTTCAGTTCTCCAATACCCAAGTAAAGCCAAGTGCACTAAGTGGTACATGTGTCTGGAGTTCGTTTACAGTGGCAGAAAGCCCTGGCATGCCCATTCTCTCACTCACTCTCTCTCTCCCCCTCACACTCTCTCTGCCGCTTTCTCACTGTCTCAAATAAATAAATAAATTTTTTTAGAAAGCCTTCTAAATGTCTGCTTAATCCCTTTGATCCACACTGCTCTCACTCTTGGAGAGAACCTGCTTTTTCTAGATGGCATCAAATATTGGAAAGATCCAAGACCCATCTATATGCCAGGAAAAGAAAGCTGACTGTCTGGCCTGAGATGAGTCATCTCTATCACACCTGCCAGGGCCCAGGAAACATTACAGAGGAAGTGGTGGGTTAAATCTGAGTGCTGCTCTCCCGACTGGCCTGAGAACCTCCTCCAAGGAGATGGTGGTAGACACTGAGGAGACTCAAAACTCATCAAAGCAGAAAATCAGAAGCTTCAGAGAGCTTGACACTAAAAGAAACTTACAACACACTCTCCAAGGCTCAGGAAACATTGAGGAAGAAGAGGCAGAAAGAATGTAAGAGCCACAGGGTGGGAAGGCATACTCTGGGCCATTGTTCACCCCAGAAACTGACTGGTACATTTATCTTAATGCTTAGACTGTTAAAATGTAGATTCCTGGGCTTCCTAGGCTTCACACCAGGTCAGCTGAAGGAGGAAATCTGATTTCTGATGCCCACCTCCCCGTCTCCCCCAAAAATATACCTCAAAATATTTCCAGATGATTCTATTGCTCACTTAGATTTGTGGCCACCTGCGTTAGGAAGTGACAAATCAAATTCATCCAGGAGCACCTGCACTCTCACAGCTGAAGCAATGCAGCATTTATGATGAAATCCTGGGCTGTTGGAATTGGCCTGGAGAGGGATGAGAGGAGATCCAAGGGCACCCAGGATCCCTTTAAAATCCTATCACTGGGGCAGGTTTTACCACCTTCACAGGACCTCCCTGAGTGCTCTGGCCTACATTAAACATCATAATACACCCATATGCCACACTTCCTTTTTATACTTAAGAGAAAACATGGAGCAATTTGATTTTCAAAGTATTTTTAAAATATCTCCTTAAAGGTGATCATTTCTTGGCCGTATAACAGCTAAACTCTTGGTCTGGAGTAATTGCTCAGTGGTTAGGGTGCTTGCCTGCAAAGTCTAATGACCAGAGTTTGATTCCCCAGTACCGAGGTAAGGCAGATGCGCAAAGGGCTCATGCATCTGGAGTTTGTTTGCAGTGGTTAGATGCTCTGGTATGCCCATTCTCTCTGTCTCTCTTCTATCACTCTCTGTTTTCAAATAAATAAATAAAAATATTTTTTCAAAAAGAGTAAAACTCTTAAACTCTACACTACTGAAGCTGACGTGTTATATTTTGTAGACATTTAAGTATTTAATCTCTATCTTGCAAGGGCTTTTCTTTCATATCCCAGGGCTCAAAGTCTAATTTTTTCAGGTCCCAAGTGGAGTTGCACATAAAGCTGGGAGGCATGTTGTTCATACCATGTCTTTGGATGACATGTCTAAGCACCCAGTGTAGAGAGGTGGCCATTCCCCAGGGAGGTAGGGAAACAGGGTAGCTATGGGTTGGGTGAATTCATCCCCATGGGTCAGTGTCCTTGGCTCCTCATTCATTTTACAATGACGTTACTACCTCCTTCCCATCTCCCTGTCAAGCCCAGGAGTATGTGAGCACAGTCTATGAAAAAACTGCAAATATTTTTACATGTTTACGAAATCTTTCCTTTGGGTTTGATATTTTTAATATTGTCCTTCCCAAATATGCATTAAAACGGTAATTTCCAGAGATTTTAGAAATTTCTGAAATGTTAAGAAGAAACTTATTTAACAAGGTGGACTGTCATTTAGACCTTACCAGCCCTTACATTTATATAGTGATTGCACTGTGCCTGGCACTATTTTAAGCATGTTACAGATGTCCAAATGTTAATCTTCACCGAAGCTCTGTTAATGCCATTTTACTAAAGCAAAAAGATAGTAAATGTCTTGCCCATCATCACCCAGCAAGGAAGTGGTAGGGCCGGTAGTTCCAGAAGCACAGGCTTATAATTACTTTCTCACTAGCTTCTCAGGGACCAAGGCTTACATCACCGTAGATACTTTCATTGTGCGAGGAGAACACAGCTTTGCTCTGCCCAATCCATAGTCTCCTGTGTCATCCTCCCTGCTCGCCACCATGAATGTAAGTTCTTCCAGAGCCACAATGACCCCTTAGTTATATCTCCATTCTTAGAGCATATCCACTATGTCCAACCTGCAGCCCACTGGGCTGCGTGTGTCCCAGGATAGTGATGGGCGTGGCCTGTTGTGTTGCAATGTTAGAGTTGAACTCCCCCCATTTCCAGAGGAGTCACTCAGCGTCACTTGCTATATCCAGGTGAATGCTGCTAGAGCTCAGTTCCCTCCATCCATACATGGATTTTCTAAAATTTTCAGACCTCATTTTCTAAATCAGTTTTAAAAAGTTAAACAGCTGGTCAGAACCTGAATTAAACCGATGCTTTCTTTTGAAATCCAGGAAAATCGGTAGGTCTCTCTTTGTAAATCTAGAGTTTAATCACTCCACTTTGAGGAAATAAATCAGACTTGGGTGGGAGGGTTGCAACTTGTTTTCTTAAAGCACAGCAAAGCATAGTTTAGCCTCAGATATTTATGCTTCTTGTGACAAAACATTCTCCAGACAGGGAGACAGCAAAATATGTGGCTGGTTGTAAAGGAATTAAGACACCTAACAGACTTGTTCGTATGTGTGCATGTGCATGCGTGTGTGTGTGTGTGTGTGTGTGTGTGTGTGTGTGTGTACTTGAACAAAGATGATCTCAGTTGTTCTCTGTTTCAAGATCTCAAAAAAAAGTGGGCTGGAGACACGGCTCAATGGTTAAGGTGTTTGCCTGCAAAGACTAATGACCCAAGTTTACTTCCCCAGCACCCATGGAAAGCCAGAGGCACAAAGTGGTGCATGCATCTGGAGTTCATTTGCAGCAGCTAGAGGTCCTCTCTCTCTCTCTCTCTCTCTCTCTCTCTCTCTCTCTCTCTCTCTCTCTCTCTCTCCTGGGTGTGGTGGTGCACTCCTTTACTCCCAGCCCTTGGGAGGCTGAGATAGGAGGATCTCTGTGAGTTTGAGGCCAGTCTGAGACTACATAGAGAATTCCAGGTCAGCATGGGCTAGAATGAAACTCTACCTCAAAAATACAGCAACAAAAAAATGTAATCAAGGTATCAACCAAGGCAGGGCTGAAGTCTAATTCAAGGCTTGCCTGGGTGTGTGGCGGGGTTGGGGGGGTGGAGACTTTATCTCATGTGATTGTGAGAGGCAGTCAGTTCCTTAAAAGTTCCCACACTCAGTTCCTCCGCATGTGGCTCTCTGTACTTGGCAGCTCACAGGATGACAGCTTGCTTCATTCCTCGGTACCCACGTAAAGGCAGATGTATCTGAAATTTGTTCGTAGCAGCAGGAAGCACTGGCATATCTCTCTCTCTCTCTCTTTCCTATCTATCTCTCCAAATAAATAAATAAATAAATAATAATTTTGTTGTGTTTTGGAGGTCGGGTCTCACTTGAGCACAAGCTGACCTGACACGCGCTCTGTAGTCCCAGGCTAGCCTTGAACTCACATTGGTCCTTCTACCTCTGCCTCAGAGTGCTGGGATTAAAGACATGTGACACCACCATGCCTGGCATAAATAAATATTTTTAAAATAATGGTAAAAATCCCAACTTTGGAGAAGAGGGATACATTCACTTTACCTTATATCGAAGAAACTCATGGCTTTGCAATTTACAAAGGGAAAGGAAGTATAAACTGGGCGTGGCATTACACACCTGTAACCCAGCACTTGGAAAACAGAGACATGAAGAGCATGAGTTTGAAGTGAGCCTAGACTACATAGTAAGTTCAAGGCCAATTTAGGCTATAGAATAAGACCCTAGTTCAAAAAGCCAAGGGCTGAGGATGTAGCTCAGTGGTAAGGTCTAACAAAGTCCTGGATTTGATCTCCATCACCTCAACCAAAAAATGTAAATGTATTTATTTGATCATTTAAATGAAATAGTTGCTTTTCTGGAAAAATAAATTCTAATTTGGTTGGAACACGTATTAGAAAACATGGATACACTAGTGTTATAGAAGAGAACGGCATGTCAACAGGACGCAGAACATGCTAGTCTGCTTTGTCTTAAAATTAACTTCTACAAAATCGTCAAGGAACAGACATGCAAGAGAAAGTGATAGATCAGAATCTCTGACAGAGATGGGGTTGTTTTATGAACAGAAAGATGGTATGCATTCATAAAGTGAAGTATACATGTAACTCAGCACGCTGTGCTGGTATTATTGTAGGAGAAGAGAGTAAGATATGGGTGGAGAGAAAGGTTTCCACATTTTATTACATATACTTTAGGGGATGGGATTCCTCTGGGCGATAGGATTACTGGCATAATCTGGTGCTTTTAGAAAAATAGTAAGATCTAATTCTCTTGTGGTTAGTTGGTAGATTGTTTGTCTAGCGTGCCCAAAGCCTTGGGTCCATTCTCCAGCACCTTATAAACCAGGTGGGGTGGCACCTGTAATCCCAGAAGGTGGGAGGTAGAGGTTAATGGACCAGAGGTTGAAGGTCATCCCTGGGTACATAGGGACCTGTTCAAGACTAACTTGCCATTAAAAAAAAAAAAGTGGGCTGGAGAGATTGTTCAGCGGTTGAGGTGCTTGCCTTCAAAGCCTAAGGACCCAAGTTCGCTTCCCCAGTACCCATATAAAGCCCGTGGTGGCGCACACATCTGGAGTTCATTTGCAATGGCTAGAGGCCCTGGCGTGCCCATTCTCTATCTGCCTCTTTCTCTAAAAGAAATAAATAAAATATTTATTTATAAATTATAATTCTCTGGTCATACAATGTACCACTTAAGTATAGAAGTCAATGCTTCTTAATCATAGCTATATCATATAGTACAATCAATTTTAGAGCATTTAAATTTTTATGTTTTTATTTGCGTGCATGGGGAGAGGAGTGCCAGGATCTCTTGCTGCTGCAAATGAACGTCCATCCAGCTTTACATGGATGGGAAATTGAACCCACGTGGGCAGGCTTTACAAGCAAATGCCTTTAACCTTTAAGCCATCTCCTCAGCCCCAATTCTAGAACACTTTTATCATCTCCTGTTAGTTACTTTTCTTGTTGCTGCTGTAACTACTTAATAAGAAACAACTTCATGCAGGTAGGGTTTATTTACCTGACAGTTTGACAGGACACACAGTCTATCATGCTAAAGAAGATATTGTGACAGGAACCCAAGGTGGCTGGTCACAGGCTTCCTGCCTGTGGACACAATGTGAGGACAGAAAGAGAGGATGGGAATTGGGGCTAGGCTAAATATCTTCAAGCTCCCCCGCCCCAACCCCAATCAGTGACTCACTTGCAGACAAATCCATTTGGCTCATTAGCAGAGGACACCACCCTTGCAAAGCTTGCAGACTTCACAGAGCTCTAAGGGAGTAAAAAGAGATCCAGCCGGTACTGCCACCCAAACCAGGATCCCCTGGCCAAAGCCCGAGTAGCTTCCCTGGTGACATTCCCCCTCGAGCAGCCAAAGTAAAGCACCCATAAATGCCAAAGGCTTTCTGCAAGCTTCTTGTCTGTGTAGAGGAAAAGACAGAGCAGATGCGCTACCCCCAAGCTCCCATCCAGAGTCCCCTTGAGGAGGAATTTATGAGCTTCTACATTTCACTTGCTTTCTTGGCATTTATTGGCTTTTTGATGAATGTTAGAGCAATTTTTTCTGTCAACAGCTTCTCATTAGGAGCCTGGTGATGTTCATTCTGCCCATTATTTTGCTCGATATCATGCCTGGTCACTGTGAGCAGAAGAAGTCCCAAGTAGAAGCCATCCATCTTCGCAGTGCAGAGCCTGAATAATCTACTTCCCACTCCTCCAGAGCGATGACAGCTGCCCCGGGCACAGACTGGGAATTGAGACAGAGAGCCAGGCTGGAAGGAATCAGGCGTCCTAAGGCATTTAGCTTCTCCTTTTCTTGAAAGACCAGTCTCAGCTTTGATTCTGTTACTTTTAAAAATAAATTTTGGGAAACTTGGTTAGAAAAATAATCACTAGGACTAACTTTTAAGAAATGATGAGTTCTTGCAAACATTTAGAGCTAGTAGGTATTGGAAAAAGGTACCTTGTTTCATTAATGGGATGTTTGTTTTGGTCCTGAAATGTGTCTTTTAAAAATAGTTGTGGCATGGAAAAGCATTTGGAGCCGATCCTGAGGTTTCTGTCATTTCAATATCTACCTTAGTATTCCCTCCTCCACCACCAATACCAGGAGACACATGAATGTAACCTAGATGACACATCTCAAAAGTGTTTCCTGTGAACAATTTCAAACATATGGAAAAGTTGAGAGAAGCTGTCATAAATTACTATATATTCATTAGCCTGTTTTAGCAATGATCAGTTAGTGGCCAATCTTCTACCTACTCCCACCATACCCTAGACTATTGTCAAGCAATCTCAGACCACATTTGTACTTTTAGAAGAAAGTAATAATGATATTAACTGCAAGCTTTACAACTGTCCAGCCAGGCCAACTGTACCAACTAGTGCAATGGTGGCATATCTGTTATGGGGGCAACCAACTACTCCCTGACTGGAGTTAAGGCCCACTCCACAGGAGGGAATTCATGCCTGGTACTGAAAATGTAATCAAAAACCTATGGCTGAGGAGGTCATAACCCTAGGAAGGAAACTACTACTGTTGTCTGACTAAATGGATATATTATGCCCACCAAACTGCCCTCTAAATACTTATGTTTATGCCCATAAATTAATGCTACTCCCGCTTTTGGTTAGAGAAGCTTCTCTTTTCTGGTGGTGGTGACCACTGTGATAACTCAAAGCTTACCAAATGCTAAGAATGGAGTCTGAGCTATCACACAGTGCTCACACAGCTCAGGGTCCATTATGGAAGAGGTGGCAGAAAGAATGTCAGAGCCAAAGGAAGTGGAGGACTGCTCACAATGCTGTCTTCCAGACACAAAGTGGCCTTGCTATTCATGACCTCATTGTGGCTGATGTTCCCTATACAATACCTGCATGAGAGGATGAAAAGAAAATTGATGAGACCAAAATAGAAGAGAGAATAGTTGGCGAGAAGAAGGGATTCAGTGGAGGGGGCATCCAGGTGGGGGGAATGAGGGTGGTGGGAGGGGATTAATGATTATGGCATATTACCTACATTTATGGAAGTTGTCAATAAAAAGTTAAAAAACAAGAAAGGCACAGAAGCCAGAAATCAGGCAACTCAGAAAGCCACCCTCTTGTCACAACACCCCTTTTCTCATGCCACCTTGGACTTGTTTGGCATAGGTGCTGACTTGGGAGCGTCTATGGCCCCACTCTTGCACACTCATCATGAAAGTGCAAGGAGCTGACAGTGCTTTAAGCCTTGGCCATCAGGGCCTGAGGACGGGTGGACAAGAGCCTCGGGGTACTGTTACGAAGTTCCTTGGGCAGCCCCATCTGGACAGAGCCCAGCTCTCCAGAGCAACGGCCAACTCAATAGAGCACACACGTGGTTACTTTCCTTGTCTTGTCTTGTGTCACTTTCTTACTCACGTCCCCTGGATCACCTACCTGCAAACCTGGGTCTCAAGTCTGCATTCTGGAGGAAAGGTAGGTACCAAGATACCAACAGAGGAAGAGGCAATGGAAATTATATGAATAATGCCAGGAAGTGTCCAAATGACAATGGAAAAGGAGGCTAGAGAGCTACCAGCCCCAATAGCAGGGGGAGAGAAGCCTCAGGTAGATGTCTCTCAGGAATCAGTTGAGACTCACAGACTTGACGTCTCCACCGAGCTCTTGGAAAGCTGCCCAAGAGGCTGGAGCAAGGGGGCTGGAACAGCACCTACCTCTTTAGGTTGAATCAAAGCTCCTTCCTGCCTGCAAAAACCCAAACTGAGGGGCTGGAGAGATGGCTCAGCGGTTAAGGCACTTGCCTCCAGTGCCTAAGGCCCCTGGTTCAATTCCCCAGGACCCACATAAGCCAGACCCACAAGATGGTGGCCCTGGTGCATTCTCTCTCTCTCTCTTTCTCTCTCTCTCTGCTTGAAAATGAATAAATAAAAAACATTTAAAATAAGTAAATAAATAAACCCAAATTGACACTTAAAACACTATACCCATGGAAGCGGAGAGTACCATGTTAAGCCAGATTCAAAAAGACAAATACTGCATGTCTTCTCTCACGTGCATAAACTATATTAAATATAAGTATATATTCATGCAAATAGAAGAGGAACAGGGAAGAGGAAAGGGACCAGACAGGAGAAGGGTGAATATAACCAAAGTACATTATATACATGAATTAAAATGTCACAATGAGGGCTGGAGAGATGGCTCAGTGGTTAAGGCACTTGCCTCCAGTGCCTAAGGCCCCTGGGTTCAATTCCCCAGGTCCCACATAAGCCAGACCCACAAGGTGGTGGCCCTGGTGTTCTCTCTTTCTCTCTCTCTCTCTCTCTCTCTCTCTCTCTCTCTGCTTGACAATGAATAAATAAAATGTTTAAAAAAGTCACAATGAAACCAGTTATTTTTGTACAATTAATATATACTAATAAAAAGCCATATCTCGTGTGAAAAAAATCAGAAATCAAGAAAGAACTTTATAAAAACCACGAATCAAGGTGCAACTTACGTTAGCATTACTTTAAAAAGCAGAATTACATAGAGTCCAACACAAGTGTGATCATGTCAGAGTGTCTAGCATCAAGGTGACATGAAACCACTGAAAGGGATGTACTCAATGCAAAGCAGGACCCAGCCCTGCCCAGAGAAAGGACAGCAGAGGTGAGATCTGGGTTGAACCTGTAGTAGTTTGGTTCATAGTGGGAAGCCACTGCTAAATTCTTGTGTCGTGTGTGTGTGTGTGTGTGTGTGTGTGTGTGTGTGTGTGTGTGTGATGTACAGGTGTGTGCATACATGTGGAGGACAGAGGACAACCTTGGGTGTCATTTCTCAGGAGTCACCCACTTTATTTTTTCTTTTTTTGAGACAGTGTCTCCCATTGGCCTGTAGCTCCCTAGACTGGTTGGCCAGCGAGCCTCAGAGAGTCATTTATCTCTGCCTTCCTGGTGCAATCATGCACCACCTTACCCGGTTTTTAATGTGGTTTCTGGGAATCAAACCCAGGTCTTCATGTTTGTAAAGATAGCCCTTTACCAACTGAGCTATTTCCTGAGCCTTCTTAATTCCTTCCTTCTTTCCTTCCTTCCTTTCTTTTTTGGTTGTTTGAGGTAGGATCTCACTCTAGCCCAGGCAAACCTGGAACTCACTCTGGAGTCCCAGGCTGTCCTTCAACTCACAGTAATCCTCCTACGTCTACTTCCCGAGTGCTGGGATTAAAGGTGTGCACCACTGAGCCAGACCTCCTAATTTTTTAGCTGAGTAAGTACGGTAGTGTAAGATGTTTACATTAGGGAAGGCTGATAAACTCTCCACTAATATTGAGTTATTTCAAAATAAAACTTTCAAAAAAATGGCATGTACCTGTGTTAGAAAAACAGGAAGAGTAGAATGTGCACACTACCTGTGGGTTCCATATCATGGATTCAAATAACTGAGGTTCAGAAATGTTCAGGAACTGAGCTTGATAGCACACACTCAGCACTCAGGAGGCAGAGGTAGGAGGATGGTAGTGAGTTCAAGACTATCCTGTGGTGACAGAGTGAGTTCCAGGTCAGCCTGGGCTAGAGTGAGACCCTAACTTGAAAAAACAAAGCTCAGGAAAGGGCTAAGGAAATGACTGAGGTGTCAAGAGCACTTGCTTTGCAAGCATAAGGACCTGAGTTTGATTCCCAGTACCCACATTAAAAGCTGGGTATGGCTATCCATGCCTGTGACCCCAGTCCTGAGTGGGCAGAGACAGAAGAATTGCTGCAGCTCACTGGTCAACCAGTCTGACCAAAACACACACACACACACACACACACACACACACACACACACACACACACACACACGAAGATTAGTAAAACAAGTATCTGTTTTCCTTAAGCAATACAGTGTGACAATCAGTCCTGTAATGTTGACACTGTATTGGTTATTATAAGTGCTCTGGAGATAGTGTGAGCCATGCAAAAAGATATGCATAGATTCTGGGCAAATACTGGGCAATTTCATACATACAGGACTTGAGCCAGGCATGGTGACACACATTTGTAATCCCAGCAACTGGAAGGCTGAGGAGGAAAGATCACAAGTTTTACATCAGCTTGAGCTACATAGTAAGATCCTATCATAAATATATAATAAAGGAGTTGAACATCTACAAATTCCATTATCTGTGGGCACTTCTGCAACCAGTCTCCCATGGACATTGAGGCCCAGCAATCTATCTATCTATCTATCTATCTATCTATCTATCTATCTATCTATCTATCTATCTATATGTGTGTATGTATATGTATACACACATATATGCATGGGCACACATAGTTACTATGAAAGTTATTTTAACTATCAATTGGCTGAGCCATGGGATACTCCAATTACTGGTAAACATCATTTCTGAGTGTGCCTACGGAGGAATTACTTTTCTTGTTGCTGTGACTAAATACTTGAGAAGAAACAACTTAAATTTCTTTTGGCTCATGGTTTGAGTGGATACAATCCATGGCTGTAGAAGGCTCCAGGGTGACAGGAGAGCTTGCTCACATTTTGGCAGACTAAGAAACAGAGTGATAAATGCTGGTACTGAACTTTCTCCCTTTTCCTCTTTTATCCCATTCAAGCCCCCAGCCCATGAGATGGGGCTCTGAAACATTGTTACAGATGCATTCAATCTCCTAGGTTATTCTAAATGCAGTCAGCAGTAAAGATTAACCATCAGGCTGGGGAGATGGCTCTGTGGTTTAAGGAACTTGCTTGTAAAGCCTGCTGGCCTGGATTTGATTCTCAAGTATTCACGCAAAGCCAGATACACTTGTGTCTGGCACACCCATATTCTCTTCCTCTCATAAATAAATTAAAAATGTTTTTTAGTTTTTCAAGGTAGGGTCTCACTATGGCCCAGGTTGGCCTTGAACTCATAGCAGTCCTCTGACTTCTGCCTCCCAAGTGCTGGCGGAATTAAAGGCATGTGCCACCATGCCCAACAATAAAAGTATTTTTAAAGAATAAAAAATATTAACCATCACAAATCTCCCCTTGTCAAGTTGACACTCAAGCCTATGGCCAACTCATAGTGCAAAGTGTATTCAACCTAACTTGACAAATCCCCATGGTTTTAACTGTTCAAAAGTGCAAAGTCTCATCTAATGCCCAAGGAAGTCCCTCAACTGTTTGCCCTGTAACATTTCTTAAAAAGCTACATACTTCCAACATACAGTGACACAGAATAAATATTCCTGTTTCAGTAAATATTCCCGTTTCAAAGGGGAGGATGGGGAGCACAGATAGAAAAGATCAGACTGAATCAAGAACAAATCGAGCATGGCAAACACCAAGCCCTGGGCTCTACCCCAGCATGTGCTCCAAGGGTTGGGGCAGGCCTGCCCCTCCAGCTGCATGGCCACAGCTCCAGGGTAGTATGAGCTTGCTAACATCCTAGTGGATCAGGAACCCCCCCCACACACACACATAAGGGTTTGTTTCCATTATGGCAGGGAAGACATGGCGGCAGGAAATTGAGGCAGCTGGTCACAATCAGCACAGTGAGGAAGCAGAGAGCTATAAATGCTCAGCCAACTCTCTTCTTTTTATACAGTCCAAAGCATGGTGCCGCCAACAGTGAAGATGGGTCTTCCCATCTCAATTAACCTCATCAAGATAATCCCTCCCAGGCATGCTCAGAGGCTAACCTAATCTGTATAATCCCTCAGGGCAATTCTAGGTCCTGTCCAGTTGACAATCAATACAAATCATCACATGCACACAGTAATACATTCAGAAAATTAAACGTCATGGTAAGGGACACGCATGCTCTTTAGGAAGAAGACTGCCAGAAGTGTAGAAGATGTGGAGAGGAAGTACACTCAGATGAAGAGTTGTGAGAAAAACAAAACAGGGGCCAACAGAGGCCAAAATCTAGCTGAGCCCATCCAACTGTAAAGCTGAGACAGCCTGTCAGAGCTCTTCCACGGTGGGCTAACACGGAAAGACCTCCATCCCTGCCTCTACTGGTCATGGATGTGGAATTCACTGGAGCAGGTATAAACCTGATCCAGCTGTCTTCTCACAGGAACACAATTTCTGAGGGGTGACAGCTAAAGACAGTATCTGGATAAAGTCCTTTCCTAAAGAAGGCCTTGGTGTGGTCTCACAGCTACCCAAAAATGCTCATAATAATATGGAGAAATGATTAAGGTATGTTTAGGGAAAAAGCAGGGCATACTTTTTTGTGTCATATGACAACAGCTGGACAGAGCCCACAATAAGACTTTTTTGTACTGGAGACTGAACCTGGGCCTGGTATATCCTGTACCAATGCTAGCCCACTGAGATATGTCCCCAGCCCCTAAAATATCCATAGCTCTTTTTGTTGGTTTTAAATATTTTTACTTTTTATTTATGAGGGCCCCCTTGCCACAGAAAACAAACTCCAGGTGCATGCCTCACCGCTTGTGCATCTGGCTTTACATGGGAACTGAGGAACTGAACCCCGGCCAGCAAGCTTTACAGGCAAGTGCCTTTAACCACTGAGCCCTTCAGCCTTGGATTTATTTCCAAGTCTTCTGTGTAGCCAAGTCTGGCTTCAAACTCATTATCCTCCTGCCTCAGCCTCCCAAGTCCTAGGATTACAGATGTCTGCCATCATGCAGGGCACCTTTTTTTTTTTTTCAGAAAGTGAGACTAAACATAATTTTATTTTCTCTTATTTTTTCTGCATTTTCCAAGTTTTATGTCATTTTAAGTAATCAAAAAAGTCTTAAAGCCTCCTAGGATCAGCTGTTCTGTCTCTATCATTAAACTTTGATATTGCCGCATGAATTAATTCTATGCTGATAGAAAAAAAACAAAAAGCCAGGTGTGGTGGTGCATGCCTTTAATCCCAGCACTTGAGACACAGAGGCATGAGGATCACTTTGAGTGTGAGGCCAGCATGAACCACAGAGTGATTCCAGGTCATCCTGGATTAGAGTGAGACCCTACCTCAAAAACAAAAACAAAAATGAGAGAGGAACAGAAACATTGAGTGATAATCAAATATCATGTAATTATTTAAAGATGCCACCTAAGAAAGTAATTGGTCGTATTAACCCAAAACATTCCCCATCCTTGGGGACAGTTACATATTCAAGGGAAAAGTCCATGTCACTTGCTAAATGGGAACACACTGGTCAATTTCTTCTCCTCACCGGTAGTGCAGCAGCGACAGGCTCTTCCAGCAGAGGGCGACGGCTGTTTATCTCTAGATGGAAATCTTCTCTAACTTGCTTCATGATACCTGACTGGAAACATGATTTTGTTGTTGTTTTTCCTTTTGCTTTAGGTGGTACTGGGGATCCAATTTAGCACCATGTGAGGCAAGCACTCTACCATTGAGCTATATCACTAAACCCACTCTTTTGTTTTTAATTTTTTTGTTTTGTTTGTTTTTTGAGGTAGGGTCTCCCTCTAGTCCAGGCTGACCTGGAATTCACTCTGTAGTCTCAGGGTGGCCTTGAACTCATGGTGATCCTCCTACCTCTGCCTCCCGAAAGCTGGAATTAAAGGCGTGCACCACCACGCCCGGCTTGTTTTTAATTTTAAAAAATAACTTTATTTGTGTTTATTTGATAGAGAGCATGAGTATGGCTGTTCCAGGGCTCCTGCCCCTTGCAAACTGAACTTCAGACACAGGTGCCATTTTCTGCATCTGGCTTTATGTGGGTGCTAGGGAATTGTACCTGGGCCTTCAGGCTTTGCAAGTGAGTGCCTTTTGCTGAGCTGTCTCCCCAGAACCCCCCCCCACACACACACACTTTTATTTTTATTTTTTATTTTTGTGTGGGAGTGGATTTTGAGGTAGGGTCTCACTCTAGCCCAGACTGACCTGGAACTCACAGTTATTCTCCTACCTCTACCTCCCCAGTACTGAGATTAAAGGCGTGTTCACCAGGCCAGGTCCCACATTTATTTTTAATCCTGAGAAGAAAAGTTACTAATTTACTAGGTTAGGTAGATAGTTAGATGGCAGTTCAGCTGAAGAGAAATAAGCCCATACACACGATTTGCTTATTTTTATTTTCAATAGTAGAACCAGTGGACTTTGTGGTATGCTGTTAATGGGGTGGGCACTGCAAGAGGGCTCCAGGGCTTCTCACCCGGAGCATCATGGGTATTTGAGGACAGTCCTTGGTGCAGGCGCTGTCCTGTGTGTTGTAAGACCTGGAGCGGTCTTTCTGGCCCTATCCACTGTTGCCAGTCACTGTGCTCCTAGAAGAGGTATGATTGCTGTTTGGGAGGCTGTTATTCAAAGGCAGTGTTCACCTGGAGCTCCCAGGCTCTGGGCTGTGGACCCCAGGCCACCTTGGAGTGGAACTCAGAACCCAGCACCTTGAATCGTCTTCTTTCTTTCTTTCTTTTTTTTTTTTTTCTGGGGAAAAAAAAGCCACCTTTATTTCAACAGTGATAATCCTTTTTCAT